>JAVJIF010013161.1:0-142028 GCA_038442645.1 Agave tequilana
AAAACTTGTCACTAAAAACTGAAAATCAGTTCCTAAGCCTAATAACAAAATTCATGGCATGGGAAGGAAAGTAGTCGAGGTTATGATCGAGTTTATGAGATTTATACTTGCTTATTTAGAACTGATATATTATAAAGTCCAATTGTTTTATTTACGTGTATAGTAGTAGAGCAATAGTCTTGGGTTTCTCTCCGCAATCCTAGATAGAAACATGAATTCAGTAACTGTTTCTATTTTTATGTTATACATATTTGGAGAAACAAGGGTGATACTCATTCTTACCCGATTAAGGAAACCGGAAGTTTGAAGCTAGAGGCTTTTGTGGAACCTATGTATGAAGTAGAGATTACAGAGTATTAGTGCCTTTTTTTCCTTTTTTGCTAAACAAATATAATGCAAATGCTATCTTTTTACTTCTTGAACTGATTCCGTTTGATTGCATTCTGTCCTTTTTGTGGAATGTATTGGGATTATTGCTTAAGAACAAACATGGTCTTAACAAAAAGAAGTGGAGGAAAATGAATTGTTGACCCCAAAACTTTAAGGAATTTAACTTTTAAGGGACGCGATATGCATGAATTAATTTTTGAGTAATCTGAGTGCTATAATTTAAGTATTTCTTGAAGGAATATCAAATTAATTCAGAGCATCTAGTAGCCACAAATGGAATGTTGAGTACTATTACATCTCGAATTAAAGATCCAATTGCTAAACAATCCAAATGGTAGCAACAGAGATTCTGGATGATTGTTTCCTATAGTTTATTTCTGTATCGGTACTCTTTAGTGAGTAGTTGAACAACATCAATGACTAGATCGAAATAAAATTGCAGGGATATAACATTTTTGTGCGGGAAAGCTGGTGTTTATGCACTGGGGGCGCTGGTTGCAAACCATAGAGGTGATAAGGCACGCAAAGATATGTTCTTGGATCTCTTTTTTGAGGTATCATTCTTGTTATTAAGTCAATTACCAAAGCTTAGCTTTGATTTTTGCTTATGCTTTGAGAACGTGTGGTAGCATTTGCTTTGGTACTTTGAATGTTGCAATGGAAATAGGGAGAAAATTATGTTAATTAATTTTAGTTTTCGACTCTTTATAACAAGCGGCGCTCAACTTGTCTTGTAGTTAGACCTAGTCATTTTTTGCTATTATTTTTTTACCTAAGACAGTTACAGCTTATGAATTCTAAATATGAATTCTGCAGGTGGACATCTATTTATATTATTTAGAAGAATACATAAATCTCCTTGCCTTCTCTTGCTAACTTGGCCAATTGAGAAAATATGAAGAAATTCTACTTAAACATTTTCTAATTTGTTATATTCTCCTCACTTTTCACATGCAATTAGGAGGAAAATTGCGTACAATATAATTATATGGCATATCTGTTGTTTTGAATTTCTGTTAATAGAATAGTAGGTTAACATGTTTTCATGAGAGGATAACTAGTTCACATAATACAAGTTAATTGGAATTAGATTTACTAGATTCTTGTGACATGTCATCTGCGGCAACTTTATTTTGGAACAAGGCCTTTTTGATTACATTAGTTGAAATTATGGGCCAGTGATATAGTCTCTTGGTATGTTTGAAGGCCTGAGTGATGGCTGCGCAGCCGACATTTCTCTTTTTTAGCTAAAAACTAATTTTTTGGCGGAGATTTTTGTTTTTCAAGTCCCTGTATCATCTGATATATCGTTCATGCCATCATCATGTCACTTGTTGGTCGCTAGACTCGACTTCATGATTTTCAATTTGTGCCGCAGGTGTTTTATCTAACCGTGTAACTCGCCATTTGAGAAATGTCTTGTATCATGAATGTTCTGAAAATTTTTGGGGTTCCGCAATTTAGACATCGTGTGACATCTATTACAGCTGTGAGCTTATTTATGTTTCACACAAAAATACCAAATCAAAGTATCATCTCATGACCATTTCAAATCACTCATTGACTCATAATGTAACATTGACACAAATATAACTAGCCTTATATTATGAAGATGCCCTTTAGAAGTATAGGGTAGAAACTGCATGTAAACATTGGATTGGGCTTTTCTTTTCCTTTTTTGTTTTTTGGTTACAATAGGATTGAATGAAACATGGAAGGCAGCAATAATCAATGTCAACCTTCCCACTACTTGAGCAAGAACTTACTCAAACTCCTCGCGCGAAGAACCTTGGATTTATCAAAAGTTGAGATATGTCGGTATAGCCCCGTAATTGATAATTATTCCTCTATGGTCAGGAATTGAAGAAAACCATATAACACTTGATACTTCCTGAAACTATGAAGTTTATATGTGCTCTCGTATAAACTATGAGTAACATCAAAGAATATCTTCATACGTCTCTTTAAAAACTACATAGACAAATGAAGAGAGTTAATGGTACACCGTCCTTTTAGGCCTGATAATTACCTGCTGAATTCTTCATTCATTGGTTGCTATTGAACTCAAGTGCTTTTGATATTGCTTCTTCGATATAGATGATGCCTTCCAATTCAGATGCACATAATAACAAATTGGTCATATCACCTCTACACTTGCTGCCTTCTTTGGATCCTTGAGGATCCAAACCTAAAACCCATAGAACAGCATAAAGTGTCTGGTCTATTTGCCTGCTAACTTCATCTTGCTGGTAGATAAATCTTCATGAAGTAAGATCAGTGGTTCAACTCCCAGGCAGGCAATGGTTATGCCTTTGTCAGTACTGAGACAGAAGAAGAAGAAGAGGATAAATCCACCCGAGCTAACTTGTTTCAACTATTATATATGTTTAGACAGGTCCAAAATGCAAAATAGTATTAATACAAAATTAAGATTATCTCATATTCTATCTTATTAATAATAGTTGGCACATTATTTTCTCAAAAATAATAATAATAATAATTGGTATATTCTACAAAGAGAATTGATTTTGCATGGGTTAATCTTGCAACCGGATCCAGTCCATAGTGTTCTGGGCTTGGGCTCAGCATCAATGTTGAATTTTTTTAGTGAGTTTGGGTAGGTATGATCCCTATGGATGTGTCAAATAGATTGGTAGGATGCAACCTAGCTTCCCAGTCCCTGACGAACATGTGCAAATACATTGTTAAGAAGCCAATATTATTGTTATGACTTGACCTTATCTAGTACATATAGTAGATGTCCTGGAACTGGAAGAAATAAATACTCGGTTTCTTTGTCTAGCATTTAAACAGAGGCATGTGATGAATTCTAAATCTTCACCAAATTTTATTCCGGTTGGTTGATGGTAACTAGAAAATAGTATTTTCATTCACAAAATTTGGTAGAATTTTTTTTTTAAAGATAAAACGGTGGATAACTCAAATATGGTAGAAATGTTACCGTCTGGATTAGAATCTGGTGGGAATTTTGGATTCACCTGCATTTAAAGTTTGTGGTCTCGAGGAAAATTGTTGGGTTAGAAAATCACCCACAGAAATAGGATATTCAATACTTCAAGCTGAATAAGCCATAGGAATATCTTTGCAACTGCACCATGGATTTGGGCTTTACTTTTTGCCTCCTAACAGTTTTAGTGCCCAATTTTGTGGAGCGATACTCTGTTTGTACAGAGCGTTCTATTTTTAATCCACTTAAAATGTGTCCCAACCAATTCTGCGCTGATACTATCTTAATTTCTCTACCCCCCCCCCAAAAAAAAAAAAAAAAAACCTACATGTATATAAGAATTGTAGAGGAATGAGGAGTTGATTTCTCCCTTTATGTTCTTATTTATAGGCAAATTCAGTTACAACTCATAATACAAGTAAGACTCCTAGCAATATGAGTCCTAATTAGGTAACTATATATGAGAGTCCTACTTAGGTAACTAACGTATAGATGTCAATCATATCCAGTGTGTTACAAAAGCTAGAATAAAGACTACCTAAACAAAGTTTGTTTAAACAAAAAACTAAAACAAATAACATTGTAACAAATCTTGAATCTGATGTTAATGCTGAAGTTGCAAATCAAAGTAAGCCGAATCTGAGTCGAACCAAGCACTTGCTCGAAGACTATGAAAAAGTAATTCTACATAGGATTAGGATTTTAAATATTCACAAACTCAATTGAGAGATCCTCGAACTCAGTAGAGGTTTTGAGAGATTCTCAAACTCACTCGAACTCAGTAGAAAATGAGAATTTTTTTGCAACAGTAACACTAATGAAGAAACTTGAAGGTAGATGAAGGATAAGATGACCTTATAGCAAATAGGTAGTGAGACAAAAAAAAAGATAGCCAATCAGTAGTCAACAATTCACGTAAACATTTAGATAGAACAATAGTAAAGGATCAGATCAGTACATCAGATGCACAACAGAACATAGCAATTACAACACGATCTTAGAGAGCATAGCAAGGCCTAAACAAAATCTATTGGAGGCAAATCAAAAGGATAGCAGGACTGCCAGAAGAGACTAGAGGTTGCATAGGTTACAAAATAGGGATCAACAGTTGGTGGTGAAAAATAGTAGAGGTGTGATGCAGACGTCAAGTCACGTGCATGGCACGTACCATCGATGGAGATGATGTCTTGTCCCGTATTCTCAGTAGTTGTAAAATTCTATTTTTCAGTTTTTTTATTTTGAAGTTTCTTTATTTTTGATTTTTTTGGTAGTTGTAATCTCACTGTGATTGAAAATTTTAAGTTTCTAAAATTTATCTAATTCTATTTTGATTAGGAGTTGCAATTCTATTTTGATTAGGAGCTTTAGTTGTATTAAAATTTTGTAAAGGCTAAAAAGGCCTTGTATCAAACAATTTTATGCAATGAAAATTATGAAAAAAAATCTCTCAAATTTGTGTGTTTCGATTTCTCCAAATTTCTCTCTGAGTGTGAAGCCTGGAGAAACTCTCAATTAAGAGTGTGAAACCCCTAGCTACTTATCCTCTTTCCCCTCGCTTGCATTAGTCTTCATCGTTGGATCATCCACCTCCCTCCTTTGCTCCTCCTCTCTCTCGGATTCACCAACCTCCTTCTCGCCCCTCACTCTGAGCTCAATCTCACCGCCAGTTCGACGTCGAGTCGGTCTTCGACCTCCACCGCCCAAGTCCATCTTCCTTTCCGCCCAAGGTCAGTAGCATCCACGCCAACTCTGACTTCCCACGAGCCTCTCGCCAGCCTCTTGATCTGCAACTGCAAGAAAAGGAAGAAACAAATCATATCGGATACTGCAACCATAATTAAAAGAGTCCATATCTCACTCATTTAGAGCAAATCATGTACAGTTTGAAGCGTTGGATTCATGGAGGCGAGATATATACATTAATAGTCATTATAGGACACTGAGGTCGACGTGATCTTCAGTAGGTTTGTTTTTAATTCAGATCAGTTATTTCAAGTTTGATAATTAAATCTCTAATATTTTATTGATTTAACCGATGTTCATAAAAATGAGATTATGTGATTTTGCTTCTTTAATTCAATATTTTTTATATTGATTGTAGAATCTTTGCATGCATAAATTATTATTTTTAATTGATTCTTAATTGAAATTGAATTAATCTACACATTATTTTGTACATCTATATGCTTTATTAATTTTAATCATTTCCTATCAATGATCGTTTCATGTAGGTGAAGCGTTGATGTGTGTTTTATTGCTGATTTTCATACACGTTACTGTTTTATATCAATTTGTTATAAGAGCACGGTTAGGATAGAATTTACATCACGTAGGCATTGTTAGGAAATTTACTGCTTCGTGCATTTAAAATTTTTGCATTTAGAAATCCCAACATTCATTTAGGTCTTTATTTAGTGAGTCTCCAATCACCACTATGGATCTCTTAACTTTTGATAGTCGTTTAGACTATTTTGGTCATTTAAGTGATCTCAAGTTTTTCTTGACTGGCTACACGGTATTGATCGGTATTTCACCTGATATTCGCTCTTTGAAATGGAAGTCAGGTTCGCTTTTTCACTAAACTAACTGGACAAGCGAGCTAATACTGAGTAGATGTGAAAAGAAACATGAAAGCCCAATTTCAAACACTGAATTGGACTTGAAAAATGTATAAAGGATGAATTCATGGGTAAATATGTGCCACCATTTTATTTCGTTGATTTTCTTGACAAATAGCGCTGAATTACCCACGGCAACAGATCTGTCAAGTAGAATCTTTGCCTGCATAAATTATTCTTTAATTGATTCCTAATTGAAATTGAATTAATCTACGTATGTTAATTTGTACATTCATTTGCTTTATTAGTTTTATCATTTTTTATCAACGATCGTTTCATATTGGTGAAGCGTTGATTGCGTTATACACATGTCACCATTTCACATCTAAGTAACAGTTGCACGACTAGGGTTTTGGATCATGGAGGCCTCGAGGGTTCAATTAGTTTTTTTCTTTTCCCTTTTTATTTTATGGAGTAAATAGCTAAATACCTTTTTTAATAAACAATAATCGCGTGAACAGTACTCGATGGTTACTGTTCATCATGAATAGTACCCATTGCGGTTACTGTTCTTTTTTCTGCCTGGTGGGAAGGTAAGAAAAGCTGGGCTTAGGGTTTTAGCTCAAAATATTTTTTTTTTTTAGAATTTGAAAGAAAAGGATCTGAGAGAGTTTTTTTTGGCTTTTATTGTTCATGTTGAACATTATCGTGTATTGTTCATCGTGATCAGTAGCTTTTTTCTTTTTTTTTAAAGAGTTGGATTCAAATTACAAGATCTAGAAAAGAAGATAAAAAGAAGTTAGTGCAGATGGCTAGGACTAAGGTTTTTAGTGAAGAAGAGTTAGGGTTAGAGTTTTTGCTATGATATTATCAGAATTTTAAGGGAAATTTTGAGAGAGTTGATGACTCCTCTATCTATATTCTTATTTATAGGCAAAATAATTACAACTTATAATACAAGTACGACTCCTAATAACATATATAACTCTCACTTGAAGTAATTATAATATAATTAACTCTTAATTAAGTAACTAACTAATTAAAAGTTTAACAATGTAAATAATGGAATTTAATTGTTCAAGATTTTCAATTACTAGTACCTAAACAACATCACGAATCTGGTTGGTAACTTTTAATTGCCAGAGCAGATTTTCTTATAAGGAATTTAACAAAGAATTTTGAAGTTATGCTTACTTGTAACTCATTGTTAATCTCCAAATCTAGCGTTCAATCTATTTTACAAAATCGGAATTCAGTGCATTTGAAAAGTGAGAATTACCGACACAACATAATGTATTACATCATGCATTCCTTCCCTCAAACAGAAAATAGAAGTATTACAGTAAAAGATGAAATGTACCTAAATATATGAATTAGACTTCTTGCTTCTAGTAAGCACACATCATAAGTTGTGACCAATTCCAGTTAATGGATGAGACTATTAGCTTGTTTGGTTTGATATTCCAGTTTTCTACATTATATGGTGGTCCAAAGTAACATGACACTTGTTGCAGTATAATTATTCTCAATGAAACAAAACATCTTTGTCTCTCTGATATTTGAGATATTTGCTGTTTGGTCTATGTTTAACTAGGTGGCAAGTGATCCAGCACTGCCTGTCGGGCCAGAAGATGGCGGGTTTGGGATGTCATATGAACTCCTCCATGGGCGTGCCGGTTTTCTTTATGCCGCCCTCTTCATTAACAAGCACCTTGGACTAGGCACCATTCCGGATGGAATATTGGAACCAGTCGTGGATGCAGTTCTGGCTGGTGGACGTGTGGGTTCCTCAGTCAACTTGGACTGCCCTTTGATGTACAGGTGGCATGGAACACGGTATTTGGGGGCTGCCCATGGTCTTGCGGGCATTCTGCACGTACTGCTTCACTTTCGGCTCAAAAGCGAGGACCTCGATGATGTGAAGGAAACAATTAGGTATATGGTTCGGAACCGATTTGGGCATAGCGGTAATTATCCTTTAAGTGAGGGTAATTGGAGGGATCGACTGGTTCAGTGGTCTCATGGAGCTGGGGGTGTAGCAATCATGCTTTGCAAGGCAGCTGAAGTAAGAATTTCTAACTTGTCATTTTATCTAATTGAATCATTCATCATGATCATCATCATCAACATTGTCATTATATTGATGTTTTTCAATCAAATGGAGTGGTATTGTTTAAATATTTAGAGAATTTGATCCTTGAAAATGACGTGAATGATGTTATTGGTGTGAAGTTGTTGTTCCTTTTACGAGAATTTCCCCCCACTTTTTTTTTCGAGAAATGTGGGAAGCTCCCACATTGTCTCAAAAAGAAAAATGTGGAAGCTATTGTTTAGAATTTTTTTCCCCCCCAACTAATGGAAGCTGGACTACACACATACTGATGTGAATTTTAATATATTTCGGCAAGCGTACGGTGTCTAATCGTACTACTTTGCGGGTCGAATTCTCAAAAAAAATGGTTATCTCTAGTTTAATAATTCTATTTAACGAATTGAGAAATAAAGAGAAGGATATTTGTTGTTTAAAGATTTCTCACAATTTGAGAAAAAATAAGCATTTAAGTTTGAATACACAAGACTAATAACATAAAACTAATTAGATCTCTCTAAGAATCACCATTATAATTATTAATTTATTTTCTTAAAGTATAGGTTATAAATGATTATGTAATAGCCTATAAATTTAGATTAAATCAACAACTATAAAAGTATACATCAAAATTAATTAGATCTAAACATGATAACCCTAGATTTTCAATCTTATGCATAGATTATTGTTTAGCAATATATAATCTATCATAGTATTGATCATATAAGAATTATCTTGTCTTAAGCGTAATCTTGTATTTATTTTCATTAAAACACAAAATAAAAAGATCTAGATGAGTTAACAGTTACTAGTTTAGTTTCATCTAACCTAGATTCCTTTTAAGATTTAGCTATTCATGATGTAAAAAAAAATAGAATGAAGAAGGAAAAAACATCATAAAAAAAAATAATTTTATAGATATTGAACTCTATCACAGATGATCTCCAAGCTTGGTTATAACAGCAAGCTTCCACTCAGGCTTTTAGATGATTAAGTGATATCATTAGCTTAAGCGTTCCGCTTCTGTTTATATCTGCAGTTTGTTATAATTGTTACAATAATCTGATTGTTAGGATCTTAATTGCATATCTTAGACCTACAACTGTTTGATTGTAGGATGCTAGCCGCAAATCTTATAGTTAAAACTATTTGATTGTAGGATCTTGGTTACAAATTTTATGGTTACAGCGGTTTGATTCGCTCTCATGTAGATTTGGATTTGAGTTAATGTATTTAGGAGTTTTGGGCTTGTAGAAGTCCATTCTTTGATCTTCTTTTTTTATTCTTTATCCAAAAACCTAACTTCTACAATAAACACGAACAATATCCTAGTAGCATTATTTATGAATCAAAAACAGATAAATAAGAGTATAAAAGTGTAACAAAATGATGTTAATCTCTCTCTCTCTCTCTCTCTCTCTCTCTCTCTCTCTCTCTCTCTCTCTGTGTGTGTGTGTGTGTGTGTGTGTGTGTGTGTGTGAGAGAGAGAGAGAGAGAGAGAGAGAGAGAGAGAGAGAGAGAGAGAGAGTATTTAAGCATAGAGAAGTATATGGTAAAGTTAAATGAGAATTGTGAGCACAGACGCCCACCATTTATACCTTTTTAAGCATAGGGAAGTATATGGTAAAGTTAATGAGAATTACGCACAAAGCAGGTGCCAATTAGAAGCTTTAGTTGCAAATATGATCTTTCTTGATTTATGTCAATATAATTGAAGGTGTTTATCCATGTGAATGTTCGAGAAAATGGCATTGGCTTCATCATTTCTCATGGAAGTTACTTTGAATTGTTTTTTATGTGAGAAAAAACCGTGAGGTCGATAAAGCTCCCCGGCGTTTCATTAATAAGTATTTAACGAAACAACCCAAAAAAAGTGAAGGGTACAAAGATGTAAAATATACAAAATTGATCCTTTCACTTTGAATTGTTCATCTTTTTTGCACTCTTAGTTGAGTGTTTCCTGTCTCATTGTTCCTTCACCATATATTTTTGTTTTGTGTCTCCCGTATATCAACATGTTACTGTCCATGCCAAGCGGTTTTCTTGAAAAAATTTGTGTGTTCTGGGCAGAGAAGATTCACAATGAATTCTATATGACATGTGCCTTTTGTACTAACCATGAACAGAAAATGTGTCACCGAGATATCAATTTCAAGGCATGCTAAACTAACTGTTTTTCCTGTTGCATTCTAACACTTATGCCCCTTGAATATTCTCTCTTATTTTCACTTTGTTAAGCAAAGGATGAAGGTGTATAACTGCACCTGGGCAGACGTTTGCCGAGCTTTTAGTTCATCTACCATGAATATCTTTATTGTTTGGTTTGAATCTAACTTGTGCCGATCCTCATCCATAATGCAGATGTTTTCTGGGGATTCTGAGTTCCGTAACGCTGCTAAAGAAGCTGGTGAAGTCGTGTGGAAGAGAGGGTTGAATCAAAGGGTCGGCCTCTCTGAGGGTATAGCAGGCAATGCTTATGTTTTCCTCTCGCTATATCGGCTAACCAGGGATGAGGCATATCTGGAGAGGGCCAAGGCTTTCAGTGGATTTCTGTATCACAATGCCGCGAAGCTGATAGCCTGCAGCCAAATGAACAGCACCAAAAGCACATATTCTCTTTTCCAGGGTCTTGCAGGCGTCGCATGTCTCTGGTTCGATCTCACATCCCCTGAAAATGCTAGGTTTCCTGGATTTGAACTATGAGTCCAAGCAGGGAACATTTCGATGGTAGAACTAAGAATTGTATGTGCAGAGGTCCTGAAGATGCGAATGGACTTATATGCCGTCTTTCTCCAAACTCAAAATGGGGAAGTATAGGATATGTACAGGTTTTGCGTTGCTCGACTAAAATGTAGTGAATGCGTGACTCAAGTTTATAAGAGTGTGTCATATATGTATGATCTGTTTTCTTTTCTCTTATGCAATGTCATTTGAGTTCAGGCCAGTTTCTTTCATGATCATGGTTGGATCACTTTTGTAGCTATTGTTAGAGTTTCTTAGGCCAGCGTGGCTATTTTTTTCAGTTTTATCGATGTATTCTTGTACTTGGTTCTGTGATTGTATTTTGTTTCATTAAAATCTTATTAATGAAGCGTGACGAGCGTAGGCCTCTATTTAACTCAAAGAAACACTGCAAAGGATGTTGTCTCATTCTGCCAAGCAAATGCTATGATCTAGCTTTGATGAAAGTGTGTTTTCTTGCAGTACTCGATCTTCTCTCTGAAGGTGTTTTCTCAGACAACACAGCTTCAGTGAGGGCCCAATTGTAAAGTACTGGTCTTGAACATTTCATTAGGCTATGTCAATAGAGATGCGTACCTCCAGTAACTGACATTGTTACTTCAAAGAACTTCAGAAAGAAAAAATCTTTTTCAAAGAGTGACTCTCAACAAAAAGTACTGAACCCAAAATTCTAGAAATACCTCTAATAAGAAAAGCATTCCTCTTGATATCGTTAGTAATCAAGTTGCTAACTTTGTGACCTAACACACAATAACTATCAAAATAAGACACAGGTCAAATTTAATCTTGACTTGTATTTGTCATGCAGTATCGCATGTGAAGTGAAGTGAACAGTTCAAGTGTTCAAAACTGTGTCTTCATAAATATCAGCTCAGAAGGAGATTGGGGAATGGAGAACATTCCCTTTCTCTGACAACCTTTACTGCAGTTTTTGCTTCATATATAAAAACACCAAGCATATATACAGCCAATCTGACCATTTTCTGACCACTGGAGGGCTTAGTCCTTCTATCGTCGTAAATGGAGACGTGTCATGGTCATATTGTGGTCGAATAGAGTTTTGGTCCTTGAAGCACCAATCATTTAATCAGGTTAAAACTTTGTTTCATTCCCACATTCAGAGCCATAAACTGCAGTCCTCAATTTTTCCAGCTAAAAGATCTCTCTCTCTCGCTTCTTTATCCTTCTTCAGTCGTGAGCAGGGATGTCAGCTGATTCAGATTTTCTGAACTGAATTCGTGTTCGGATCTTTGTGGATGTAGATGCAAATATTAAAATATTTTATTCACAATGGCATAATATTTTATTCACAATGTCGATATTAGATTTTTTTTTTTTTTTTTTTTTTTATAGACACATATTAGAATATAGATGTCCGTTTGATTACAATCGTATTTATATTTATTCACCTTACTCGTGAATCATATATTCATATATTATAATCATTAGTTTGTGATGAGAAAGCGGGTTAGCTCATCGGTATCTCCTCTCTCTTAAGAAATGGAGGCTTCGTTTGAAAATTATCAGAACTTGTATCCGATAAATGACTTCATATACAAATATGTTGAAACCAGTGGCGGCCGCAAAAAAAATTTCATTGTGGGTGAATACGTTTTCCCTTTAAATTGAGAAGCTTAAAAATTATTTTCTTAAATAAATCGACAATAGATTTAATAAAATGTGTTATTACAGGATATATTATGATTTAATAATGAAGGAGAAAAAAAGATGTCCTTGACTTTTTTTTTAGAGAGAAAACGGTGAACGAAGAAGTCCACGCGTTTTTTTAATAAGCTTTTAAGAAACAGTCTCATAAAAAGAAGTACATAAGAAATATGTCTCCCAGCTAGGAACAGCTTAGAAGCACGCAGGTGCCGTAGGAACAGATCAAAGCGTACAATAAAGAAAGTCAGCATAGTCTCAAAATAAAAGACTCTCTCTAAAAGTATCATACACGTGAGCCTAACAAAAAGAGAAGGAAGAGATACTGCTCAGCCAAAAGTTGTACACTCTGAAAATACGAAGGGAGCGCATGCCCGTCCATGTGACTCCTCGGAGAGACTGTTTGAAAAATCCCCCGTCTACGACTGCTTTAGAGCACACTCGGCCATCCCCTTATTTCTTGACTTTTGTCTTCAAATTAAAGATTATGCTTCTTACGTCTAAATTAAGATACCTTCCTCCTCCTTTTCCCCCCTCTTTTTCTTCAACTTCCTTTGTTTCTTCTTCTGTCTTTCCCAGCCCAACAGTGAAAATTCAAACCAACCCTTCCTCTGATCTAAATATATCTCCTCCCCTCAGCATCCAACACACATGCAGACATAGCTTCGCCTCTCCGGTGACCAAAATTCAACCGCTGTATAACTGATCAATGTCCAGCTTACAATAGAGATCTAAATGCTTTCCATTGCCAATTTGACAAACAGAAGGTCTACTTCATAAATCATAATGAATCTATTAAAATTTAAATAGTTAGGGTTAATTCTAAAAGTAACCATTATTATATCTCTGTTGCATTTTGTATTCTTCCCTGATTTTCACTTAAAATGATAGATTTTGTTCTAAAACAGAGATTGTTCTTTGATTATTGATAGTGAAGAGGATATGAACCCCACGACAATAAAAGAAGACTGTGAATTAAAAAAAAAAAAAAAAAAAAAGCCAAATCAGACACCACAATGATGAACACCCACGTCACAGGGAAGGAGATTGGTGAGCAGAGCACCCATTCTCAATCTCTGACAGTAGGCTTGCCAGTGGATTGGGTCTGCATCCGTACCCAATTTGAATCAAACTCGATTAGATGAATCTGATTAAATTATTATACCCGTGGATTCGAATAAGTTTAGAGCTTGATTATCTAATTACATGTCAAATTTGATTTTATTTGAATTATATCTGATTAAAATTCATACTCGTTTAGTTAATAATAATAATAATAATATATTAATGTCTTATCTAAAACATTGGAAAATCTTAATACTTATATTTGTTGATTAAATTTTGCTTGATTTTTTTTATGGTGGTAAATGTTGTTAAGATAATCAGGCCGTGTCGAATAATCAAATCTGAAATAAATGAAATATGTACAGTAACAATGACTTTGGACTCGCGAATAATCGAGTAATGTCAAACACCTATAAAGTTAAACGATTCGGAACTAATAAATCTCGCACCGCCCCTAATCCGACCCATTGACAGGGCCAACGTGACAGAGAGAGCTCAGGATAATGTTTCGAATCTCCACCCACTACTCTTACTACACAGTTTTGGCTTCACGTATGGGAAAAAAGGCATTAATATTACTAAATATATACAATCTGACCATCACAAACAGACGTGTCCATGGTCAATATGTTGTCACAGAGTCTTAGTCCGCACAGTACTGATCACTAATCAAAGATTTAACGTTTTTGCCTTCCCAAATCCCGAGCTGTGAATGGACTCGTAGTTGGAACTTAGGATGAAAAATAATCCATCTCCCCTCAAAAAAGACAAAAGGAGTAATAACTGCTGTCATTAAATCCATAATAATAAAAGATTAAGAGCTACTCTCTTGCTTCTGTATCCTTCTCTTTGCCTTTTGTTGTTCTCTTTATAAGCAAGCAAAAGAGAAGAGATTGAAAGATATTTAGTTCACACACGCACACACTCACGGGGGGAGAGAGGGAGGGGGGAGAGAGCTGGTGTTGATTTGGGTAATGATTGAGCTGAAAATGGAGAGATATGAAGTGCTGAAGGATATTGGGTCTGGGAATTTTGGGGTGGCCAAATTGGTGAGGGATCAGTGGACCAATGAGCTCTATGCTGTCAAGTTCATTGACAGAGGAGAGAAGGTGCTCTCTGTTCTGTGTAGTGCTGTTTTTGTTTAGAATTCTGCTTATAAATCAAAATTTGGAATCTGGGTTCTGATGTTTCTCTGATAGTTTGTATTGGATTCTCCAGAGTTCTGTCTTAAAAATCAAATTTTGGGTGCAGGCTTTGTTGAGCTCTACTGTTTCTGTTGTTTCTCATGAAATGTTCCTTTGATATTTTTTTTCCTCCTTTCTTCTTGTTTTAGCTTAAAATTCTGCTCCAAAATCTAATTTAGCCATTTGGGTTTTGTTGCTTTGCTTCCTATTGAGTATTTTGGTTTCTTTATGCAATTTCTAATTCATGTTATTTTTTACTCTTTGTTTGGTTCCATTTTCAAAGCAGATAGACGAGCATGTTCAGAGGGAGATCATGAACCATAGATCACTGAGGCATCCAAACATAGTAAGGTTTAAGGAGGTAAGTTTGTGCTCTGTTCTGTGACATTCTTTCCAAATTTGTAAGGGATTTATTTATTTTAAGTTTTTTGTGTTTGTGCTCTGTCTGTTCTTATTTTATTATATAAATATGTTGCTTACAATAATTGAAAGTTGATGGTCTTCCTACTCTTTAATCTAATGTTTTTCTTCCTGTTATGTTTAGTGCTAACAACTCCCTTCAATTTCATACAGATTTTTTTTCTTTCAGTGGGTGGCTAATAAGAAACTTTCTTTCCTTTTTTTCCTTCTGAAATTCTTTCTTTAATTATACGTTGTTTTGTTATGAAAGGAGTTTGATTTTCCCCATCTAAATTTAGCTTGCTCTTCTTTAAGAAAAGAAAACAATAATCTTAGTGGAAGTATTAATTAAGCTTATTGGTGTAGGAAATTGAAGTAATGCAGTATACCACTAATTACTTGGAAATTTGTAATGCATTAAACAGTTTATAGCTTCAATATTAAATTAAAGTTTAAGATTGTATCTTAGCATATAATTGACCTCAAGGCAATCTGAGAATCTGGCAAAGATTTTATTATGAACCATCTGAGTTTAATGTGTTTGTTCTTTGAATCGTCTGACTCATCTCTTGTAATTATATGTTTCTTATTTCAATTGGGAAGCATATGACTTTCTGTATGTTGTCATTCTTCGACATCACACATGTCTTGCATAGGTTTTTAATGAATGTGGGACATTTTGTTGTGGCCAATTCATTATTTAATTTTGTAATACTCCAAAATGACTAGATATAAGTTTATCCATTTGATGGTTGGTTTTCTCCTACATATATAATAACAATTTTGCTAATTAGATGAAGCCAACAACGTAAGATGATTTCTGCATTCTTTATTGCCAACCAAAATCCTAGACTTGGTGCACTACATGACGGATATCGTCATCCAAATTGGGTTTAATTAAGTAAACATGTTTAAACTTGTGTTTGACACATATTTTGTAGGATTCCGATTAATTCATGATAATAACATAGAGTTTAGCATGACTTTTCTCCCATGGCATCCATGACATTTAGCATGCAGAGCTATTCTTCATTTCTCCCTTTATTACTCTGCAGTTTTGTTTACATTCTTTCATATTAGAGTTTCATTGCTTATCAAATTATTTGATGTTGCTGGCTTTGAGGGAGAACTCTATGATTTCACTCGATAAGTGTTTGACTAAACCCAAAAGATATCTGTCATGAAATTGGAAATTTTCACTCTGGGTTCAACTTATTGGTTCAGTCTCTCTCTCTCTCTCTCTCTCTCTCTCTCTCTCTCTCTACTCTCTCTCATGAGATTGAAATATTTTCCGGCTTGTCCTTGATGAATGCACTCCCTATTATGCAATCCTTGTCGGTTCCCCAGTTCACCTGGACTCTTTCCTAATGTAGGGGGAGTTTGGGGTTCTCTTTTGGGGGTTTTGCGTAGTTTTGAATTCGTTCTACCTTGCAATTGACCTTCCGAGCTTTCTGGCAAATGCTTGCCTCAGCATGGAACTTGGCACTAGATGTCATAGAACCAACACATTAGATTCATATGCAGTTACAAGGATGTGATTGATATTTTCTTGAAGTGTTCTAGAGAGATACTTATGTGCTTCATAGCTGCCCCTTCTTGGTGAGGAGGAATCTTGAATGATGTTGATGATGATCATGATGATGATATCTCATTTGTTTTTGTTTTTTTTTTTAAGAGATGATATCTCATTTGTAGAATTGTCTCCTTTTTAGTGACGTTGTTTGCAGAGATGTCTCATAGATTTTTCTTCTGAGAAAATTTAAAGTTTTATCTGAATTTTTTATTTATCATTTTAAATTGAGGAACTAGGGTGTACACTTGCTTGTCTAACTTTCTCTAGCGTGCACATTCATCGATATGATGATTTGCCCTGAAATTCCATGAATAGGACTGACACTATCATGCCTCTTCTGTGAAAGTAAGGAACTGAGTTATCATTGTTAAACTGATCTTTTTTCGCCTTCAGGTCTTATTAACCCCTACACATCTTGCCATAGTCATGGAGTATGCAGCCGGGGGTGAACTATTTGAGAGGATTTGTAATGCTGGGAGATTCAGTGAAGATGAAGTAAGCAAAATCATTGTAATTGATCTTTATATTTTTTACATAACCCATTTACCCATTCATCGGTCTTCAAATATAACAGGCGAGGTTTTTCTTTCAACAATTGATTTCGGGAGTCAGCTACTGCCATTCCATGGTACATTCATTTCTGAAGTCCAATATTATGATATATTGTCTAAATAAAACATCATCCATCTTTTAATGTTAACATTTTCATTGCAGCAAATATGTCATAGAGATCTCAAGCTAGAAAACACCCTCTTGGATGGCAGCACAGCGCCTCGCCTTAAAATTTGTGATTTTGGCTATTCAAAGGTGATTAAAAAACTTTACAAAAGAAACCTGAGATATCGATATAACAATAATAATGATCATCGTCCTTTTTCACCTGTGATTTTGCAGTCCTCTGTGTTGCATTCGCAGCCGAAATCAACTGTTGGAACTCCGGCATACATTGCCCCTGAAGTTTTAACTAGAAAGGAATATGATGGAAAGGCAAGCTTAATTATCCCTGTTTACTCATAAAGTTGGAATTATATAATCCTAAAACTAATAACAATACCCTTTTTTTGGTCCAAAAACTCTATTATGTATGTAGATTGCAGATGTGTGGTCATGTGGAGTAACATTATACGTTATGCTGGTCGGAGCTTATCCGTTTGAGGACCAGGACGACCCCAGGAACTTCAAGAAGACAATTGGGGTCAGTAATAACATTCATTTTGATTGGTTATTGTTTTATTTGTGCTGTCAGCTTTTGAGTTGTTTCGTTGAAATCTTATTAATGAAACACAGGGTAACTTTTGGTTCACCGTTTCTTCTCAAAAAATTATCATCTCCATCAATTCGTTATTTAATATAATTTGTATCATGGCAGAGAATACTTGGTGTCCAATACTCGATCCCAGGCTATGTTCGAGTACCAACTGAATGCCGTCACCTTCTCTCCCAAATTTTTGTAGCCAATCCAGAAAAGGTACTACAACTCTTTGATACAATCTCTTCTCTAACATGGTGATTTGATGTACATTTTCCCTACAAATATTTTGCAGAGGATAATGATTCCAGAGATCAAAACCCACCCATGGTTTCTAAGAAACCTGCCTATCGAGATGGCTGACGAATACCAGAGCACCATGCAGAACGACGCAAGCTCCCCGTTGCAGAGTGTCGAGGAAATTGCAGCCATAGTTCAAGAAGCACGAAAGCCCCCGGAGGGGCCTAACCTCGGGGTAAGACATCTCATTGGGGGGAGCATGGATCTCGACGACATGGAAGCCGATATGGAAGACCTTGATGATATTGAGGCTAGTGGAGAGTTTGTGTGCGCTCTTTAGAGTAGTTCTTGGCATAGTGTGAGCTTTTTTCTGTTACTTTGTTTGCACGAAGGTGTAATCCTTTTTCCTGACCTTAAAATTATATGATATGATCAGTTAATAGTGGCAGGAGGAAGAATTACATCATCATATCTGTGATTATTGTGTGTTGTTTATTGAGATTCTAGTCTTGTTAGCAAATTTTCTCAATTTATTATAGTGATTCTTGACAAAACGAAGTTCCTTGAAGACAAAGGACATGATGAAAGTTTTTGCAATTGGACATATACAGAATCTTTGGTTGCTGCTTTCAGATTTGGCTTCTAATGGCTTGAGAGTATCTGCAGGCAAGAGAAAGCAAGCAACTTGGTTTATTGTCAGTCACATCAGAATTTGATGTAATGGGCCAACCAATAAATTTTTGGACCAACCAATACAATTTGACGGTTTGTGGCATTTGGGAGTCTTACCAAAAAATTTCATGTCCGCAATATAAATGTGATTCATATTAGAAATCACACAAGCTCTTGCACAGGTGATTTTCATCCATTTAATTGTTATATTTTGTCAAAACCGTTGACAGTGATGGAGATGACGCGTCACGGGTGACAACCGAGAAGAGAGAGGGAATGATTCAACTTTAGGGGATTTGGTTCCGAACAGAGGGTATGTCTCGAGGTCAGACCCGCAACAGCAAAACTTAGAGAGATGGATGCGGGTGGAGGGGGTAGCGGGTTTACTCAGGTGCCATACCCGATGGCAATTGGACAAGGGATGTTATTGGAGGGGAGGAGTATTATGGGGACGGACCAAGATGAGGGAGGAATGGGCTTCAAAAGAAAGAACTCATTGCTCCAAATTTGATTTCTCGCTCTGAGACTGTGGCTGGTAGCGGGTCAGACTCTAACCCGTTACCAATTATACCGCATGGGACCAAACCAGTTGGGTCATCAGATAGGCCGAGGGACGATGGGATTGATTTGAATTCGTAGTTGATATCGAATTTGAATTTTGCTTTGGTACCGTACATAGCAGAGTCGGATCGGGTTGATGGGGAACGGAATTTGACTCCAATCCTTCTGACTATAATGGACAAGAAGACAGCGAGCTCAGTGACTAGCCTTAAGGGGAAATTTAGAGGGTCTAAGGGTTTAAAGAAGGGTTCTTATTAAGGGCTGATGCTATTGGGTTTATGGTTGAGGGCGATACTGGCGGAGCCCATCAAGAGTGTGCACTCTTGGCTCGGAAGACTGCACTCATGCTCATATGGCTGTACTGAGTCGGATTTATTCCAAGATGGGTTTAATGTCGACGAGGTGGTACATGGAGGGGCGATTAGTGAGGAGTTCTTACTGGATGAAGAGTTGATGAAGGTATGAAATGGCTTAGATGCTGGCAAGCATGAGAAGTTTAGATCGCGTTTGTTCGACAAGTTGAGTCGACGAGGTTTTTTCAGTGCTTTGACCAGGGATAAATTCTTCAGTCAAGACTCGACTCCTGCTATGTCAAAGGTGCACTGTGAACCTCTGAGGACAAGGATTTCTTCTTCTAGAGGAAAATTTCTTGAATGAGGTTGAGGGGCAATAAGAACGGAGAGAAGAAGACGTTAACTGTCAGAGATGAGTTAGACAGATCGAGTCAGTCTGTACTCCACAGTGTCAGAAGGATCGTGAAACCGCCTTGATGTATCACGTCGGCGTCATCGAACGTTTGGAGTTACGGTGGTCCTCTATCAGAGTTTTTTTCCCTGAAGAATCAATTGTGTATTTTTATATATCTTTGTATCCTTCATTCTCTAGGTGGTTTCGTTAGAGACTTATTAATGAAATGCCGAGGGAGTTTTTTTACCCTCACGGTTTATTCTCAAAAAAAATTGTTACCTTTTGCTGATAATGATGTCCTCCTATAAAGTTTATAATGTACAAGTCTCCTCTTGGGGAGTGTTTGAGATCAAATATCAAAACAGAAATTGTTTTCGTGCACGTTTACGATCTACACATGTTTCTACATAAGAACATATGTCAGTAAATTCCTTTTGTGAGACCCACTAGTGTCATTATGTGTAAAGTAGTAAGCATACAGGAAAAGATTTTCTTCTTATTTTACTTAATTTCTTTACATCGGCAACAAAGATGGGCAACACATCCGCGACAACGACGGGGACGACAATTTGATTCAAGCTTTTCTCAAGAGCAAGCAACTCATTGTCCAGCTAGCATATGAACACAACAACAATGAGAATTAGACTTGGCAGTGTCAATGGGTAAAGCCTTGAGAGGACCACACCAGTTTCTGAGAATCCAGTCCTCATGGTTTTGGTCCAGATTAAGACATACAGTGAGTTCTTTCCCATTTTAGCTCTCTTACAGTGAAAAGGTCTTCAAAAAATAAGAGGCAAAGTACATATTTTTATTTAAAAACTATCAAGTTCACTCTTCCCGTTATATAGCTTGAATTGTTTGGCAAGAATTAACGAGAGTTGTGAAGGACTTTATTAGGTGGAGTTGTCCAAATCCTTATAAAGGACTCTTCACTGCGTGAGAGACGGCGGCACGCCTTATGTGTAAAGGGGCCTATGCGTCTTTTTGTGCCAGTGGGGTGGGCAGGCCCATTACGCCTTTGCGCCATGGGGGGATCTACATCGTCGAACATCACCCACACACACGACTAAGTTCGGGGCATGGCTCTGATACCAATTGAAGGACTCGGGGCACCATCCCAAAAGACTACTATGTTAGGTGGAGTTGCCCAAATCCTTATAAACCCAAGATCATTTCCACGTCTAGCCGGTGGGACTATTTATTCGACCTAAATCCCAACAAGTTGGAACCGAAACACCCACAAGCATCTTTGGAATAAATGTCGTTTGAAAGAGGAACATCGCGAGAATTGATTGATGACAAGCGCTTGCTTAGTCTAGTGAAAAGGCCCTCTAAAGTTTATGACCAAATTTTTTGACCAAATTTTTGTGATGTTAGTGGTCTATTTACAGCTCATCTCTTAGTGTGAGGTATTGATTTAGTTTTGCTCATTTAGGGTGAGTGAAAACAAAAGCTCTCTAAAGTACATGATTCCTCATGCAAGCTAGAGGCAAACAAAATAATGCATCCAGCACACTGAGCACAACACACCAGGCAAGCCGAAGGAGATGGTGCATGTGTGAACCAAAAAGTTGTGTGATTCATTTCCAAATCCATGCAATTTGTGCGTTTGATTTGAACGGGGAGCCTAGTGTTTTAGGTTCTCTGTTTGGTGTACCCTCCTAAAATCTTTCTTGTTTTGATGCGCTCCTTTCAAAATCTTCGTGAAAGAGAGATTTGTTGGAGCGAAAATATGTCGCATTGCATTTGGTTGAGCGTTAGAGAGAGAGAGAGACGTGTTTGAATTCATGAAAGCCGTAGAAAAATGAGAATTAAGAAAACTCATTTCTCACTTCTCTTGTTTGTTTTGAATCGAAAATGAGAAATAAAAAAAAAAATTCTATTTTCTCTTTTACATCTCTTTTATATTATTATTTTCTCACTTTTAGGATGGTACAGTTACTTTTGTGGTCATATAAATTTCACTTGTAATAAGTTGTACCTTGATGTATTAAATTTTAATGTCATGTAAATTTTAGTTGCAGTGCAATTACAGCTTAAAAACGTTACTTCAGAAATAATATTTAATTTATTATTAATTTATGGTCAATTTTTTCATTTCCATTTTCACTTCCACATTTCTAGTCAAATACTGAAAAACACAATATATTTTTTCACTTACACTTTCATATTACAATCAAACACGAAAAAACTTATTTTCATACATCTCAATTTCCCACTACACTTTCACATTTTCTACTCGCACTTTCCTCCCACTTTAGTGAATCTAAACACGCCGTGAGAGAGAGGAATTCTCCTGAAGTTTGCTTAATGATAAACAGTTTATTCAGAGCGTATCTGATGAGTTAGGATGACACCTTTCAAATCCTGTGTATCTGATTGTGTTTCTTCTCCAACTTGTCCACCAGCAGGCTCTATGATAATTGATAAGAGACTGGTTGCTTGAAAGAATCTTTGGGGTTAAGACAAGCCACAATAGACGAGTGGTGGGATGAACAATCAACATTATGTCACGCCAGAATTTTTCTGGCATGAAAAATATCAAACCTTTTACTTTATATTCTAGCCACCAAATTATTGTGCTCGTGACCGTAGGCTTGATGGTAAATCTTGAGAGAGAGAAATTTTAACTTTTTTTGCTATATAAATCATAGAGCTAATTGCATCCGACCCAAACCCCAACCTCTCGTTGAGTGTCTGTATGGTTGCATGTAATTGCGAGTCCAGAGAGTTTTAGAACTTTTCTATATTTAAAACCAAACTTCACTAGTTTTTTGTTAAAAAAAAAAAAACTAAAACAAAAAGGAGGAGGATATCACACAATATTTTTTAAGCTAGTCAATTTTGGAATTCACACAAATTATAAATGATTAAATACTACTACTGAGAGCAATGATCTAAAGTTATTCAATAACCAGATCGGGGCGACACATGCAGTTCATTCAATCAAAAATTAAAAAAATAAAAAGGAGAAGAAAACTGCAGAAAACCAAGATAATAGATCACAGCACCTTCACATGAAAAATAACCAGATTGATAAATTTACAGATTAAAAAGATTTTATTTCAATAAATGTAATTGTAGCCAACCAAAGAACAAGAAGAAAATTTCTTGCTACTCACAAGATATCAGTAACAGAAGATAAATTGATTTAATCCAAACGAAGTACATAGATAGTAAACAATGGATAGAGTTCCTTTCCTTTTTAAGGAAGTAACTACACAGATAACCAGTATGTTCCAAGATTAAAAGATCACCACAAATTCACAGTATAACAACCCATCGCCCAAAAAAGAAAAGATGTGTGCTTTTCTCAAAATGAAATACAAAGAAGATGGCAGCAAGATGCATTAGAATGATAAAAAGAATTTCTTACTGATACAAGTGTTGTGAAGAACTTTACACATCCTTTACAAAAAAGAAAAAGAACAAAGAATTCAAACCTCAACTCTGCAGAAAAAAAAAAAAAGCTCCTCTTTAAATTACTTCATGCTAGCCGATTTCCTACAGGGAAAAGTAACCATCTGCCATAAACTCAACAAAATGCTCGGAGACTAACTTCCTATCCTTTATTTTTCTCTCCCCTTAAAACACAATATTCCAGTTAACATCAAGCATGAACGGACGACAAATACCTTCCCTCATCTCTTCTGGGAAGGAGAGCAGAGCAGCCCAGAAGCGTCTGCACCCACCACTGCAAGCTCAAAAACAGCGCATTTCTGCCCTTCAATGGTCGGAACAAACCTTGCCGAACAGTACAGGCATGAGACATCCTTCTGCCCAAGGTAAATAGGAACAAAAGTTGCCCCACAAACCACAAAAGGATTCCTGAAATCATAGTTCAGCTGCTTTGTATCTTTCTTATCACCGCAAGCCACCAGCACCTTCCTCGCCTTCTCTGCTTGGGCCTCAGGTGGGTTGTTCTCCAAGAGCATCCTCGTGAAATTGGCTGCTGCGAGAAGCTTCCTCCCCTATAGCACACAGTCATAGCACTCATGAGCGCCAACCTCATGTGAATCTTCTGGAGCTTGCAGTTTGTGAAGTATGCTGCCAGCTCCTGCTGTTGAACCATATTGTCCTTGGTTTCCTTCCTTTTTACCTCGATCTTTAAGCCCAACACATACTCTTTTGCTATTTCGATCAACCCCTTGACTTCATCCACCGCTCTCGGAATCTAACACAATTAGAGGGACGTTGTGCAAAATGCTGAGGAACAACCGTAAAGCCTCTGGGAACTTTCCATCTGTAAGCTTCTGATCCATCTGCGAGAAATCGAAAACAAGAGCCGAAGGGCCTCTAACATTAGGACTTGCAGACTCACTCCACCCTTTCTCAACAGCAGAGGATATCTCTGGGGCCAAGGCAAAGGCATTGAGATAGGTGTGACTGCCCATGTGTAGATCTTTAAACAATGGTTTCAAGGGGACAAAGTTCTTGATACCCAATTGCTGGCTAAGAAGGCGCATTGCAGTATCAAAGTTTCCAGCAGTTGCATGCTCCCCAGCAAATGAAGACTTTTGAATCCAGATTTGGCTCACAGGCAATCCTGGAGAAGGGGTAACAAATACAGAAGCACGAGCATTAATGGAAGTCCTTGGAGTATCCACATCAGGTGGCAATTCCAAATCTTCGAGGTCCCACCCTCCTTCCTCATCATTCCCTCTGTTTGCTTCAATATCCTCAACTTCTGCTGCTATATCTGCATCTTGAACCACACCATCCACGTCAACAATATCCAAGTCATCATCACACCAATCAGCACCAGTGGCTTCATATTCCTCTTCATCTCCTGCCCTCCCAACAGTGTCTAATCCCCCGTCAAAGATGCCTCTCATAACCCTCAACAATGGCCAATCCCCACCGCACAGAGGGGTGCCGGTGGCATCAGAAGGGATCGTGCTTTCCCTAGAGGTAAAGAAAGAGATATACCTTTCTGTTCCAACTCGGCTGCAGGCCTAACAGCAACTTCTGTCAGCCCATGAGATGAACCTGTGACATAGGCCAGAGGCAATTGGCCAGCATTCTCCAAGATCCTCACGTATTCACCAACATCACCAAGATACATGACATTATGGAACTGGCCCATCACATCATTCTTCATCTCAGCAATCCTCAGCATCTTGGATAGCTTATCCATGTTTCTGGTTATGAGGTATAGGAATGATAATCTTTCGAAATTCTTAGTCCGCTGGTATGCATACTCTACGATACTGGTATTTCCTTGTCAAAGAGCCTCAATGCCTAACCTGTACCAATGGTCCTTCTTGTCAATCTCCTTGGCAGAAGCAACGGCAATCTGGATATTACCGCTCTCCAGGGCCAGGTTGAATCGGGTTCTCTCATCTTTAACAAAGCGAAGAGCAACCTCAGGGAATCCTTTCTGCTGCAGATAAGAAATCACAACCTGACCGCATAGCTGCGAGCTCCTGATCATACTCATAACATGGTCATATCTCTTCCTTAGTAGGGCAAGCTTAAAGATATACTGTGTGGCATCAATCGCTATGACCTGGTTCTTCCCATCACGATCTGAACAAAATACACAGCTCCCCAAGACCCTGGTAAGATATATTGGAACATCAAGGGTTTTTACAATCCCACTGTCACCATTAGGGAGACAATAATTGATGTGGTTCAACGTTGTATAAATGAGAACACCATTCTCATCCCAGGCACCACTTTTCACGCGGAGGATGGTCTCGTGAAGGTGCATCTGTGTACAAGTCTTTTGTTAGCGATAACAATAGCATGTTTGCTGAGCAATGCAACGCTCTCCATATCAGTTGACCATACTATGTACTTCACAGAAGGGGTCTGAAATTCCCCAAGAATAATCCTCTGCTGGAGATCAAAGATCACCAACCTGTCCTCAGCTCGGCACAAAAAGTTCCCAGTGCCGGCAAAAAAAAAGCATCAGTGGCAATAGGGAGAGAGCACACTTTACAATTTCATTCTTGAGATTCTTCACCAATACTTGATTGCTGCTTTTGTCGAGCACTGCAAACCTGTTGCGAGCTACAAAGACAGCTGAACCCCCAGCTCCTTTCTTCATCCTGCATGGAATCACCCCTACCGCTATCCTTGGAATAATATAAAGTTCGTAGGATCCACCATCAGCATCAGAGCAGAACAACACAGCATTCTGTGTGGAGCTGAAAGATAGAGTCTAGGTGCCTGATTCAAGCTGACAGAACCGGGTCTTCTTATAGGAACCACTTGGTCATCCCTTTGAGATGAGAACTCAAAGAATCGCAAGAATAGGTCTTTGACGTAGTACTGAATATCTCCACTTACAGAGAAAGCAGGGCGCTCCCTCTCTAGTTTGAAAACAATCATGCCACTGTCATGACCAGCTGCAAGTAGATTCATTTCTGGATGTGCAAGAGTCCAGAAGCGATCATGTTCACGACGGAATGTCTGAATGCCAGTGCATTTTGTTGCATCCCATATACAAATGCTTTTGTCCTCGGAGTTGGACACAATAATATCCTGTTTCGCATGAAACGTCACACAAGATACATTGTTCATATGTCCCCTCAGCGTATCCACTTCCCAAGCCTTCGTATCTGCAAATAAACAGGTTGCATTAATATACTGGATAAAAAAAGGCAAACTAATTTAAACTCTTCATATCATCATCACCAGTCAAAAGAGTACAACAATTAACTATGATATGTAGAACACTTATCCCACTCAAAAATTGGTGTGTCCGATACAAATAGACACGACACCCGTGTCCATGTGTGTCCGACGCTTACAAATGTGTAACAAGTTATTTACCTCAAAAATATACGCATAGTATGAAGTATATTATAGTATTTGACAAAAGTTAACTATTTTGTATATCAATTTACGAAAATTAATTTCTTTTATATATTAATATTAGCCTACTACATATAATTCTTAGTCAAATATGCATATAAAAGAAATTTGTATATTTGGCCATCACCTCATGTCTGGATTTTGGACAATTGCCGTGTCTGACACTCCGTGTCCGAGTCGGGGTAAGACACCCGTGCCCGTGTCTTCAAATCATAGAAAAATAATAGGCTATCATCCTTTAAGATGGGCCAGCAATGTAAATGAATGGATGCCACAAAAGAATAATATAAGTGTTTCTGATGGTTGCTTATCTGGTGCCAAGGTGGCACGGCCCCTCCAGTTAATGTAGTTATTTTGAGCACAGTTAGTAACCTTCTATTTAAAACTTCATTTAAAAAAAGTGTCTGATGTTTAAGACCCGTTTCAAAAGAAAGATCAGCAAAAGATGAGTATTTCTGAAAAAACCTTTCTAATCCCATTGTAAACATGCTATGACATTTTTTTTAAAAAAACTTTTTTCTGAAAAGAATTTTAAAACCATCTTTACCAAATTTTTAATATTATTCTATTTTTGATAATTTTTTTAAATTTTTGGTTATCGTTTAGTCATAGATCTTTGCGAGTAAACCCACATGTCCATGAAGCAATCTAATTAAAAGCTCAAATGGACACAACAAATGTGTATCATTTATTACCATCAGATAACACTTTTTTTAATATGTATATGTAAAAAAAAATTAGGACATTAAAATTTGGCACATACAGTGTTTCTTTTTTACATCTGACTTTTTTCCAGAAATAAACCGTTCAAAACACAATTCACTAGCTCCCTGTTCTTTGACATTTCTCTTTTTGACTTTTCAAATGCGTTTTTTTTTAATAAAACAAATATTTCCCTTCCTTTCTTTTGCTGTGTCCATTTTTGCTAACTATAATTATGAATATGCACTAGGTAGAAGCCATATATGACATTGGGTGTAATAGAAGAATATATAATAGCTGTCCATTTTATTGTGATATTTAGAATATACAATGCATAGAATAAAATATTGAGTCCCCAATTTTTTGTGCCATCAAAAGCTTCTTGTGTGCTCTCATATGACAATATGAGCATGTAAAGTGTGCACAGGAAAGATATGAAAATATTGTCTAGTACAATATATTTTTAGTTTCGTAACCACACAAGTTATTCTGTGTGTGGATAACTGAATTTTAGGATATTTACATAACTACAAGTCTATGACATATAGATGTGTCGATGTGTCAAAAACTTGTAGGCTTATATGCCATTATATTTTTAACAAAGAAGAGATTGAGCCAAGTATGAAAGGTGTCAACATAACATAGAATCAACTAAAAAAGCAAATAAAAGATAAAAAAAACGAGCACCAGATATTGTCTTTATAAAAATTCTAAAATCAACTAACCAAGTAGCTAATACGTTCAAAAGTGAGAATCTAAGTTGCACTGATTCTTCATTCAGGAGAGACACATATCTATCCGACACGTGTCAATCTTCAAATACTTGACAGATACTTGTCGAATACTCCTTTAAGCATGTCTTAAAACTTAGGCAATAGTGTAAAATATCAAGACATGCTAGAAAATAAGAAGTACACAATCTAGTGATTAATGCATTAAGAACAAGATTCGAAGTTTAATTTGACGTTTACATGCAATGATAAGTTGTCCACTTTCGTCATAAGGGTAATAATCAAAATATTAGATAATGATTATGGGCCAAAAATGATTTACATATATTTTAGCATATCTGAGCTATATAGTGCTTTATATAACCATTTACTGTTACTAATTCATGTCACATATATACATACATGGGTCCCCTAGTAATCATATAAAAAACATTTTAGCATTTGTTGTATTCATAATTCGTGTGTGTACTCATATACCATAGTCGTAGTTGTGCAACATAAGTGAGAAAAAAAATACGCTAACTCAAATATTTTAAACAGTACAGATCCTGAATATATATTCCCTAGATATTCTGCACAAGGTGTTATCAAAAAAGAATTCATGGTTTTGACAAACAAATAAAATCATAATGAACGCTATCAAAAGGCAACCTCAAATGGAGAGTTTACGGATTACCATTCATTCGCCATATTTTCAATTGTCGGTCATCCGCTCCAGACACAATCAGAGGCAAGCTAGGATGAAATAAAGCCCAGTTGACTCCAACGGTCATGACCTTCCAGGACATATTTCATGATCGCATCAACTCACCCAAACAAATCCGTGTTCATCTGACTTAGACGCAATACATCATCAGCTGGAGACACTGTTTTCTTCCTCAATGCACCAATATCCCAAACACAGACAGTCTGGTCCAGTGATGCCGACATGACAAGATCCTCTTTCGGATGGAAAGACGCAGACATGACATAGTGATTGTGCCCAGTCAGAACTGAAATGCATGTCTGAGACTGCCAGTTCCAAATCCTAATGGTATGATCATCACTTGCACTTATAATCCAAGGGTACTCATCATGGAATTGGACAGTGCGGATGTAATCAAGGTGCCCAAGAAGGGTGAATAGGCACCGATGTGTTTTGTAATTCCAGACCTTGATCTTGTAGTCATCACCTGCAAAATAATGGATTAGTTTTAGGAATCAGGATACTTATCTTTGTGTATACAAATATCAGTATGCTCGAGAATTTAAGAGAACCAACAGTTTTTTTGGTATAGGTTTTAGATGGTTTAAACTAATACTACAACATTTACATAAAGATCAGAAACTTCTACTTTAAATAGAACTTCTAAGTTTCATGGTTTATATATCTCTTCTAATGTGTGCAGTACCATGTGATCACAGAATACCCATGAAGTCAAAATGACAAAATTTTACAAGGTCTCTATGCAGATCAGCACTAACAATGTGTTTCTCTTGGGTAATAAAGCTTTTTATCTTCCACTAACAATATCCATGCCCATTATTCTAGACTCTTACTCAATTCTCAGCGTACAAGAATTTAAGGAAGGGTTTCCTGCTTGCCAACTAGGCCTAATCTACTACATATAATGCAAACCTTCTGAAGGGAGATGCAATTGAGTTGTTGGACTGAAGCACCCCGAATGTAACTACTTTTCCATTATTCTTCTATTCTACTGATTCTACCTCTAGTATTTATAACATCAATGACCAATTATCAATGATTCATGTTCTCCCAAATAGAACAACGGAAACTGAACTATTGCCATCCAATTTATTTCTCTTCACATGAATTTGTACATTACAAGATATATTATAACTTTCATGATTTTATAAACTTCCAAATATTATTTTTTGCAATCATATCCCTCCAAATTCATCTTCTTGCATATCACGTGCAACCACACGCAAAAAGATTCAGTAATACTTATGCCAGAGGCCTCCCATACCAACTCGAGTGTGACCGCAAGGTGACAATGTTAGTAAAATTTTGTCAAATCGAGCAGACTGATAATTAGGGTTAGATGACGAAAATGATGATAGTGTACGTGGTAGTCACAATGTTGAGCAATTAAGAAACAACACGCCAAAAAGAAAAATGGATGCATCTTCAATGGAGAAAATAGATCCTATGAATAGTTTCAATATTGATCTGTGAAGCCTAAATTGAGATCTCAACTGCTGAAAATCAAAGAACTAGTGAGAATCTATCGTCACCTCCAGAGATAAAGAGGGGCTGCGATTTGTGGAAGTGGACGCCGCGAACGGGGCCATCGTGCTCGTCGAAGCGATCGATCAGAGTGGCCATTCGATAATCCCAGAGCTGGATCACGCCGCTGTGGAGGCTGGCGAGAATCCATGGCCGCTTGCTATGAAAGCTCAGGCCTTTCACCCGGTTACTCTTCGCCTGGAACTTGGTCAGCATCCCCTCCTCCTCAAAACCCTAGTAGAATTTGAACCGGCGAGGCGAGACGAGACGAGATGAATTTGGGATTGTTTTGATTCGGGTTAGGGTTTCAGCTCTGGACTTGAGAGATCTCAGGCCTGAACTGAAAGAAAGCAGTTCCATTCGCCGCTGCTGCTTTTTGCAGCATTGGTTTTTTGGGTTCTTTCTGCAGCATTGTTTTGTTTAGCTACAAAATGTCTAAGCCGTAAAATGTGAATGAGTAAAATGAGATATATCTTACGGTGTTTGATTGATAAAATAAAAGTTTAAATAAAAAAATATATTATATTTTTTTGTGTTTAGTTAATAAAGTGAAACGTTTAAATGAGAAAGTATATTGTGTTTTACGGTGTTTGATTAATATGGCCTATTTATTTTGTCGTAAAATGTTGCAAGTCATAAGATAAGAATAAAAAAGGTGAACTATAGTAAGAAAAATATATTGTGTTTTACGGTATTTGATTGATAAAGTGAAAATGTAAATGAAAAATATATTGTATTTTACGGTGTTTAGTTGATAAAATGAAAATATAATGGAAAAATATATTGTGTTTTACGGAATTTAGCCGGTAATGTAAAAGTGTAAGTGAAAAAGTTAACAAAAAAAAATGATTTAAATATTATAAATATTAATAAATTAAATCTATTATTGCAAATTAAATTGTATTAATAAATTTAAGATAAAATATTAATAATATTAATTTTTATTTATAATAATAATATTAATAAAATACTAATATAATTAGTACAATATTACTAATATATTTACTAAATAAATAATATAAAATTAAAAAAAAATCTCAAGAACATTAATAAAATTTTAAGAATATTAATGAAACATAAATATTAAAAATCTTAAAGAAAATAATAAAATATAATTTAAAAAATTTAAAAAAATCTAAGAAACATTAACAAAATTTTAAGAATACTAATAAAATATTAATATTTAAAAAACTTAAAGAAAATAATAAAATATAATTATAATATTATAATATTAAAAAGATTGAATTAACAAAGTAAAATATATTATAATTTAATAATAAATTATTATTATAATGAATTATTATTACAATATTAACATAATAAAATATTTAATATAATAATAAAGTAAATTATAATATTAATAAAGTAATTATGTATATTAAATTATAATATTGTTATATTAATAAATATTTACTCTAAATAAAATAATAAAAAATTGTAATAAGTAATAATAAATAATAAATAATAAATTATTAAATAACAATATTATATAAAAATCTTAAATTATTAAATTATAATATTGTTATATTAATAATTATTTACTCTAAATAAAATAATAAAAAATTGTAGTAAGTATTAATAAATAATAAATTATTAAATAACAATATTATATAAAAATCTTAAATTAAAATAGTAAAATATAAATATTAAAACAATATTAAAATAATAAAAAATATAAAATATAAAATAATTAAATAATTAAATGAGAAATTGAACACTATTAAAAATATTAAATATTTAATAATATTAAATTATATATTGATTATTAAGGAACTGTTTTACACTGTATGTGTATTTATTACAAGTGGGATTTACATGGCCGTAAAATTAACTACAGCAACTATAAGTGAGAAAATGTGGGTATAAAAGTAAGATTTACATACCATAAATTTAACTGTAATAACTGTAATTGAGAAAATAAGAATTGTTGTAACTTATTTTTCAACGAAAATAAACAGTAGAAAATGATAAAGAAGTGTTGCAGCTTAGGACTTGGGGCGTTTTGTGGCCAAACAAATAAACCCGCGCAGACTAAGAGGGCCCCCAAAGTGGATGTGGTCGTAGGATCCAATTCTAATCAAACCCGTTTACCCGACAGTATTCCTATATAAGAAGCCAAAACCTAGCTTTTTATCTCAGAGAGAGAGAGAGAGACCTAGCTCTATTCCTGTGACCCCGGCGGCGATTTCCCTTGCGGACGCCAGCGCCCGACTGATCGGTCCAAGATGAAGGTTCTTTTTCAAAACCCTATAATTCCCAAAATTTCTCTTATCTATCTTTCCATTGATTTTATTTTAAAATAAGCTAATTTCTTCACAAATTCCCGCAGTTCAACATCGCGAACCCGACCACTGGCTGCCAGAAGAAGCTCGAGATCGATGACGATCAGAAACTGTGAGATCTCATCTTATTGCCTTTATGTTTAACCTGGATCTGTTTGCGGTTTATTGATTTGTGGAAAAATCTGGGTTAATGTGATAAATCTTCAACTGTCGCTTCTTAAAATACTGGTCACATGTTATCTGATTGATTCTATCTTTGGATGAGAATGTATTTGGAAACGATCTAGAAGATAATGTCTTTTTTTTTTTTTGATTAACATTCTATGAAACTATTGAAACACTAGTTCCTGCTGAATGGATTTGCGACATTATCGTTGGGCATGAATATTTTACTGAAATTGATTGTTTAAATAGAATGCACTTTCAACCATGAAATCAAAATTGTTAACTTTATAGCAATCTGTCCATACTGCATTTTTGTCAAACTCGATAAGGTTTTTGTTTCATATTTTTACCTGAAACTGAAAGTGTACTAAGGTTTAACTTAGATTAATAGGACAAGTTTTTGAATTTATAATCCTACTTGCTTATCGATCATTTTTTGATGTTCATCACTTTTGTAGAGATTATGCTTTCTATCAGCTTTCGCATTCCAGCGGGTCTATTCTTTATGATTGTATGATATTGTTTTTAATCATTCTCAAGTTTGGTCACCCTGTTTGAAATATTCGAAAACACGTGATTGTCAAGTTGTCAAGGACATGGTGTACTAGCCTTCCATGTGTCGCAAGTTTATCCATGCTTTTGCATGTCTATTTCCTGTCCCCTCAAAATACTGATTATAACAATTTGTGTAGGTAATCCAGCAAGCTGAGAATAAAACTTATCTCTAACATTTGTAGGTTATACGGTGGATCCAACAAGAAGTCACTTATTTATGTAGTGTGATTTTTTTATTTTCTCAACGGGTTATATTCATTGGATGCCAATGTTTACTCTTCCTTCAGAATGCTGATCATACAATACTGTGTGGGTAACTCAATAAACCAAGAACAAAACATTTTGTCTAATATTTTTAGGCTGGAAGGTGCATCCAACAGGAAACCACTTATTTCAGTGTTCCTTCGAATTACTTTATTTTCTCAATTGATAGCCAAATGTTATATTTGTTGGACACCAATAGTTATAGCTTTACTGTATAAGCACATTTTTATGCACGCTAATTTGATTAATTGTTCTTAAAATCATGTGATTGTCTTGGGAAAAAAGGTCACATATGTAGTGGCCATGCAGTACCATCCCTCTAATAGCTAGTCATGTCAATATTCTGTTATCTAATATATGAGAACTTTCAACACCATCAATAGCTGATGTCACAATGTGTTATGAATCTATTGCTTAGCTGAAATTCTTTATCTTAGGAGCTATTTGTGGATCATGATGTGTTAGTTAAGGCATTGCTTTCTCTCATCACAGAAATATGAATTTATTACCTGAGCAGTACAACATAATTGTATTGTTTACATTTCTGTGTGGAAGTGACATATGAAGTTTAAAAAAAATTTATGGTTTATAATAATCGCTACGGTGTGGCACTGGTTTCACTATAAGGTTATTATGATATTTGCATAGGCACACAAGTAATTGTCTCTTTCTGTTTTTGCAGCCGAGCTTTTTATGATAAGAGAATATCTCAGGAAGTCAGTGGGGATGCTCTGGGCGAGGTATGATTTATCTAATATGTTACGATACTTATCAGGGATAGGACCAGCTACATTTTAAGGACTATTATTTTAAGACCTATTTGACCTTATATCCCTGTTTATTTTTATAGGAATTCAAGGGTTATGTATTCAAAATCATGGGAGGGTGTGATAAGCAAGGGTTTCCCATGAAGCAGGGAGTGCTAACTCCTGGTCGTGTGCGCCTTCTGTTGCATAGAGGCAAGTGTAACTGTTTATTTTTACCTAGGTTTATTTTGTGCGCTTTCTAAACCTTTTGCTTCACTTATCTCTCTCTATATTGACCGTTTAAAAATTCAAGATCCCAACGTAATTTTTCATCTGTTTCAAAACAGGACATTTTAATCAAGATATTACTTGTTTTTAACTTTTATTTATATTGGCAGGTACTCCATGCTTCCGTGGTTATGGTAGACGGAATGGGGAGCGAAGAAGGAAATCTGTTCGTGGTTGCATTGTTAGTCCTGACCTCTCAGTCCTAAACTTGGTCATTGTCAAGAAAGGAGACAATGATCTTCCTGGATTGACTGATGTTGAGAAGCCCAGAATGAGAGGGCCAAAGAGAGCCTCTAAGATCCGGAAGTTGTTCAACCTATCTAAAGAGGATGATGTGCGAAAGTATGTTAACACCTACAGGAGGACATTCACTACAAAATCAGGTTGGTTATACATCTTTTTGTATCTTTAACGTTCCTGGTCTCTTCTGTTAATGTATTAGAATTGGTATTGCATTTACTTCATTACTTGATATATTATGATTTTTTTTCGAATAATATTGAATTTTGATGATCTTCTATATCACACATTTGGTATCTTCTAGCCATATGACTAGAATTGGTTCCTGCACTTATTTTGTGAGCTTGTTTGTTTTAGATGCCTCTGTAGGCCATTTTCTGATCCAATCTTGACTACACAATTCACCTTTTTAGATTCTTTGAATTTTTTTTCCTGTGCTGGAAGAACCCTTGTCCTTGTGAGTCATTTTACTCAGAGCAAGTCAATTATGATCTTATCAGCACAGTGTGTGTGTGTGTGTGTGTGTGTGTGTGACAGTGTGCGCGCGCGCACCTGTGCAGTTTCCCTCTAATCCCAGCATAAACACACAGGTGATCTGTTGCCATTTAATGTTATTATGTTGAACAACACTGATATCAGACAACAGTTTTGAGTATCTGCCCTTAAACAACTAGGTATTCCTAATATGACCGCGATGTTTGTATTAGAAGACACTCTGACCGTGATATCAGCATGCAGAAATCATGGACCAAGTTAAAATATCTCTCTTTCTTTTTCTCTTTTTTCCTTTACTTTTTCTTTTCTGAATAGAGCACCATATAACTCTTAATTTTGGTTTTGGTGTTGGATCCTGTTCCTAATGTTTTGGTTTTGGCAATATTGGCAGTTCTGATTTTTGGTCTCATCATCTTAAGATTATTATTATTATTATTATTATTATTATAATTTTGAAATGCACTACTGTAAAAATTATGATAAATTAATGATTGTTTTATTATTCTTTTTCATTCAGAACTGATGAGTTTTGTTCTTTTGGTGAATATATTTTAACTAATATCCTAATTATATATGACTGGTATACTGTTTGGACTAATTTTCATAGTTCTTTTGCTATTCAATTTATAAAGAAACCAGTTTGTGCAATTCTTGTTTATTCACTTTTTATTAGTTTTAAGTTGAATAATGTTGTTTCCTTTTTTTTCAATGTCTTGTAGTGACTTCCTAGTTTTATGCTTTATTGTGAATGTTGTTGTTATATGTTATTTTTGGTTTGTGATTACCGATGATGATTTTTATGTGTTCTATGGCTCTAGTCGTGATTTTATGTCCATTAACTTTCTTAGTCAGCATTTTATCATCAAATATTTTAATTGGCTATCTGTGAGTAGTAAATGTGCCTTATTGTGTTGTTTATATGAAAACTTTTAGGCCTACATATTTTGTTTTGTTTTTTTTTCATAGCATATGCTTATTGCTCGTCTCTTTAGCATGGTTCTCCACGAGTTTATTAATCTTTCATAAAATTTACTTGTTAGGTTTTACTAATTTTTTTAATGATTTTTAATGATTAAATTGCACGTATAACCTTTTGCTGTTTGGTTGATTTTGTGTTGTTTACATAAAACCTTTCCAACTCACATTTTCTATTTATCTTTATTTCCATAACTGATGTTTTGTGTCATTCTCTAATTGTTTATTCCTTACTCGTTAAGTTTTTCTAATGCTTTGTTTTCTTATGATAAATTTTGTACAGAGACATTAAAGGCTTATAGTGTATACAGTCCGGCTGGAAAATTTCTGTAACTAGTCAAACTGGGCCTAAGTAGCGTATACATTATGATCTGGCATATGGTTTAGGAATTAGCATTCTTTAGTTGTACTCCAAGCCTGAGTTTTTCTAGCAGTTTTTGCCAGTACTGATATCTGACAGAAAGGCCTGATGTTGGTGTCCCTTCAAAATTGTATGAAAATTGACAGCAAATTATTGTCTTGCATTGCTTCCACCTCAAATTATTACTCATTCTCTATCAAGCAATAAGGTCTCACGCATTTCATATAATCTTGTTGCAGGAAAGAAAGCCAGCAAGGCTCCTAAGATTCAGAGGCTTGTGACCCCCTTGACCCTGCAGAGGAAGCGTGCCAGAATTGCTGACAAGAAGAAGAGAATTGCAAAGGCCAAGTCTGAAGCTGCTGAGTACCAGAAGCTGCTCGCCACCAGGCTGAAGGAGCAGAGAGATCGCAGGAGCGAGAGTTTGGCAAAGAAGAGATCCAAGTTATCGGCTGCCGCCTCTAAACCCTCCCTTACTGCTGCATAAGGCACTGGGCCGTATTAATTTGGGGAGTGAATGATTAAATTAGATGATCAGTCACCCTTTTTTGATGTAGCGGGGAGTTGCGCTTGTTTGTTTTTATTTTTTATTTTTTTTTGAGATTTTGCAGTCAGTGACATATTATGACCTCATGCTGTTCTTTGATTTTTAAATTCCAATTTGTTCCTCTTTTAGACAGTGTTCTTTCTTAAGAGTCGAGAAATTAGAGAAGGAATCAAGTTGAACTTTTCTATGATGATTACATCTGCATGTTGTGCATCTAGTATCATGGTGTTGGATCTTGCAGTTCTATCTGTGCATTTAGTATCCATCACCAATTACACCAGACTTATCAAAAGTGCGTTCAGGGGCACACTTGTTCCGCACCCCACCAAGATGGGATGGTGCGAATAAGGGCCAAGAGGCATGATAACCGAGAGGTTGCAAGAGATTGGATGCAGACACAAGAAGAATGGGATTTTTGGACTGGGACACGGCCCAGACTCCCACAGGGGGCGGTAGTGGGCGAAAGCCTGGTCCAACAATATCGCGCTCCCACAGGGGGCGGGTAGTGGGCAAATGCCTGGTCCAACAATATCGCGTGAGTGAAGAAGGGCCAATGCCGGCTCGAATCCTCAACAATCTCAAAAAAAATAAAAAGGTTCTTCCGACACCTTCCTGCCCTCCATTAGGGTCTTCCAATTACTATTGCTGATCAAGGAGATGCCCTGAAGAGTAAATTGGGACATATTAGTTGATTGTCCATTGCCATTATACTATATTGTGAATTAATAAATGGTATGTCAAAAAATCTTACAGTCATCAAATCTCTCATTAATTTCTACTTGGTTTGTTGATACAAACTTCTTGATTGATAACAATTCTTGTAGAATCAAGCCGTTTGATGACAATTCTTGTAGAATCAAGCCGTGATTAAGATATTTATGCAATAAGGCATTTACACTTGCATAGTTTTCCTTTCTAATATTATTTTTCACTTGGAAAAAGTCCTAGCCCACAAAAATCTAAACTTGTGCATCATATTATGTATGCCAGCATTAGTGCCCCCATTATCAGTTATCAATCCGACATTAACCCCACTCTCTCCCCCCAAGCCTGCAAAAGATGAAAATATTAATAGTTAATTAAATAATAAACATGTTTTATTTGATGATTAGTAATTTTTTTAATACATGATTATTATTGACTCTACCAATTATTTCTTTATTATTTAAAGAAATATGTAATATGTTATGTACTTAGCATACACAGATATAGATCAGAGTATTGCGAGTGTCCTCCGGAGGAATCACCAAATCTTATATCAATATCAGAGTATCAAACGTCGCACGTCAATCACCAACACAAATATAGTATGAACACAAATAACCACGAAGAAAACAAATAATTTAACGAGATTCGACAATTTGCCTACATTCTCGAGGCAGAAGGGAGAAGTTCTTATTCAATCAACTAGGTTATAAGGTTATAAATTGAACCGAACATTCACCTTGATCAAAATTGATTCAAAGTAGAGAAACTACGCAATTTGCCCTAAAATTCTCTCAAACAAACTAATCTTAAAACTATCAAATTCTCTCACACAATTGGGTACAGAAACCCTTCTTATATAGTCAGAGAAACAATTAATAGAAAGAAATTCAAATCGGATACAAATTCCTCTTCAAAAAACAAAAACTCGAATTCAATTTGATTTGCCAGAACTCGCAAGTAAGTCAACTGATCTTACAGATTAGTCGACTGGTTGCTCAGATCAGTCGACTAGTAAGCCATTGCTCTAGCTCTAATGTTTCTTTAAATCTTAGACTAGTCAACTGTCCAGTCGATTAGTTGATTGGTCAGTCGAACCGCCCAATGTGCACACAGTCGTTTTCTTCTCCGTATCGAGCTCGGGCTTCCTCTGGGCTACCAACTAAGTTAGAAAAAACTCCAATTGAGTTTGAAAACTCTAATTTTCATCATCTTCTTCATAATTATCCACTTCGGTGGATATTTCTCAAATCTAAGTCGAACATCACGAATAACCAATTTCAGCTCAGCAATCGGCTGCACCATTATGACTGCCTATGTATCCCTTGCCCAAGAGATCAAGCCACACGTAGTTCATCCAAACGAGCTCCAGAAAGCTAAACCATCAACTGAATCAAATCTACAGTAATGAACCTAACTAACTGAGTAATATAGATCTCTCCATCATGATGTCATGAAAAACAACGGTCTTCAAATTGAACTGGTATAGCTCTCAAACTTGAGATCAATGCTTTTTCGTAACCCACTTTTGTGAATTCTTCTAGCTACAATCAAATCAATAACTTTTTCTTCAACATGTTCAACATCCAAATACATGATCTCCATCATATGTCACATCCGGTGAGATCCCAGATGATACTGCACCAACTGGAGAACGTGGAGTAGCATCATCTTTCACCCGTTGCAATACCACTTGGGTCTTCATATTCCCCACCTATTGAGAACGTGGAGTAACATCATCTTTCACCCGCTATAGTACCACTTTGGTCTTTATACTCCCCACATGCTGAGAGTTAAGCTTCAACATTGAAGCATCATCGAATGTGACATAATTGTTCAACACAAACTTTTTATTTTTGTTGTCCCACAACTTGTAGCCCTTCAAAAAACTTTGAATCCCAAAAACACAAACTCCTTTGCTTGAGAATCCATCTTTGACACAAAAGAATGCGGGACATCCAAATACCCTCAGCAAACCACAGTCTCGAGCATCTCCACCTGACCAAATTTTCAGTGAAGTTATACCTCCAATCGCAGACGATGACAACCTATTTATGAAATGGCTAGCATATATCAAAGCCTCAGCCCAAAATGACTTATCTAATTATGCATTAGACAATAAATATCAAACCTTATCTAACAAGGCATGGTTCATCTCTTTAGCCACCCTAATCTATTTTCGAACTGTGAAGTGTATATAAATACCATTGTTCTGGCCAAATCACAAGAACTGGTCTCTCTTGTACTCTCTAACATTATCAAATTCGAGCACTTTGATCTTCTGAAAGTCTATTTCTTCATCAATTTCTTCCATTTCATAAACAAATATAAGACTTCAAGTCTTTATCTCATAGGGTATATCTAACAATACCTAGAGAAATCATCAACAAAAGAGACAAAGTGTCAATGACCTCCAAGTGATGCAATCTTGACCGAAACCCAAAAGTTCATGTGAACCATATCAAGAAGACCTTCCGTGCAGTGAATAATTGTACCAAATTTCACCTGTCTCTTTGGCTAGAACACAATGCTCACAGAACTTCAAATTGCAGGTCGACGCATCTTCCAATAATTCTTACGTTGCCAATGTTTGCAAAGAATCCAAACCAACACGTCTCATTCTCGAATGCCATAACCTGATAGAATCATCATTCAAACATTTTGAAGCCGCCAAATTTTCAGTAACTGTATTACCCTTCAAGTAGTACAAGTTATTGAATCAAATGCCCTTCAGAATAACCAATGAGTCATTGAACATTTTGAGAACGCCTTCTCCAAGAGTCTCTCTCAGGCTCTGTACCTCTAAGGCTCCTATTGAAATCACATTATTCTTTAACTGAGGCGCATACCTCACATTCTTCTACTTTTTCACCATCTTATCTGACAACTTGATGCGAGCTGTACATATCCCTTTCATATGGCATATGTGACCGTCACCGAACAACACCAAGCCTCCATCTCAATTTTCAAAACTAGCAAGCCACTCTCTTTTCAGGACAAACGTGGTAGGTAACGCCCATATTCAAAAATTCACTCAAATTCCTCTACATAGTAAATAGTAGGAGTGATAGAAAGTGAAAATACAAACGAATCAGAAACATTACCATCCATCATTGCAACATTTGCCTTTAATCTTGACTTCTTATTCTTGAACCTTGGATAATCAACTTTCCAGTGTCTTTTCTCTTTGCAGAAAGCAAACTAATTTTTCCCAATTAACGATTACCAATTTTACCAATATCTCCCTTGTCAAAATTGTTCGTGCCATTGAACTTTATCACATCGATCTTCAGTTGGAGAACATTCACGGTCTTCACCATAGCATGATTGACTTTGTTTTCCATTATGTTTGCAAAGGGGGAAAAACTTACAAAAAAGGTTTGAGGAGCTAAATTACAAGTATTCTTAAAAAGATTACAAGTAGATCTCCTCAGAGATTCTGGAGAAGTGTGCCGATAGGAGTCTAGTCAGCGCGCGACCACTTTGTCCCTTTGACGATGCGAGCGATGAGATTCCCTTCTCGCCTGGTTCGGGGAATCAGAGAACAGAAGGTTGGTAGAACCCTCTTGCTGCTTCTCAAAATCGCCTTCAATTAAGAATTCCTTCTCGCCTGGTTCCGGAGATTCCTTGAGAAGAAGGACGATGTTAGGGTATCAACACCCTGGTTAGAGAAAGCAATTCTCTAAAAGATCTCTGAATTCGAGAACGCACGGTGCGTCGTGAAGAAGCCTCTGCTTGTGGAGTCCTCTTGTGTGCATATGCCTCCGTATATGTGTCTGTCTCCTTGTACCCCTGGCGGGCTATTTATAGGGAGAGCAAGGGTATAATCGTCCCTTGAAGATATGGAAACAGATTGAATCGAATCTGTTTAAATCTGAAAAGTAGCCTTGCTGCGAGACTAAGATAGCTTCTGCGGAGCTAGAATTGGCAGGTCGGTTGATCCTCTTGATCTGTTTTGATCCTTTCCATATCGTTGGAGGATTTCCCCTGATCTTCTTACTCGTTTTAGAAGAGTCAAGAGATTGTGGCAATCAACTGCCAAATTTGATCTCTGATTTGATCTTAATTGGATTTGATCTGATTGGATCTGATCTCATCCGGAGATTTGATTGGTCAAAGATTGACCATAGCAGATTAATAGTGGCGCTGCCCGCATTGAGCTCGTAGCGGAGCTAGAGACGGTTTCTGGCGAAGTCCGAAAGAAACCCTTTGGCGGAGCTGGAAGTCCTCTGTGGCGAAGTTTGCGAGTTAGCTTCTTGGCGAGGCTTTGGATGGCTTCAAGGCGAAGTCGAGTGATATTAGCCTCTCAAACGAGGCTATCCCTTTGGGCTCATGCGATGCTAAGTGTTAGCACCTTAGACCTGCTGAGGTCTGTTTAGAAACAATCTGGGTTCACCGTCTGCTTGCTGGATCAGTGGAATCCAAGTTGCTTCTTTGTCCCTCGGAGATGGGTGAAAACTGGTCTTCAGCTCGTCTGTCACTTGTCTTTTGTAAATGTCAACAAGTTTAGACATTGTTCGGACCAATAAGAATCTTGTCTTTTTTAAGTGTCAACAAGACCCCCTTCAAAGTTTTCGAAAGTCTGCAATAGTCCAGACTTCGAAATACTTTGAACTGCTTTGATTGGTGGTGTGTGGAGTATGAACGTCGCCATGATGGTTGAGTTCAGCTTCGCTTTGGATCCTGCTTTGGGATGTAGATTCGACGAGGAATCATGTAGACTCGCGTCTGGGTAGCTTCGCGGCTAGGTAGGTTCGCTCTGGAACATCTGTCGCTTTCCCGAGGCCAACTGCCGTGGGCTGGTTACGAGGAGGATTACTCCTTTCTTCGTGCTGATCGAGGGAGATATTCTCCGATTTGCACGTTTCCGAGGGAGGATACTCCCTTTCTTCAAGGCGCCATAAGTGCCTTTATGAGGAAGACGTTTCTTCCTTTACACGGTTCCAAAGGAAGCCGTTCCTTTTGTCAAGGCGCAGTAAATGCCTTAAATGCGCTCGTGCTTCCACGCTTGAGGCGGCAGCGCTCAGGCCATGGGGCCTATAAATAGGACACTTGAGGTCCTCTGAAGAGAGAAGTGCTTTGCCTTTCTTCTCTTCTTCTCTTGGTTGAGAGAGATACTCAGATCTCTGAATTAGTGGGAATGCCCACTCTGGTTATTATCCAGCCAAGGACTGGTAAGTCTTGATCATTCAACGACTTCACCGATTTTAGGGAATTCATCTCCCTCAATTCAGCTTTAGCAGCTGCTTCAGGGATTAACTTCCCTTATTCTTCATCTTGCAATTGACTGATCTGTAGAGAAGGATTTTGGCATAGCTTCCCAGAAAGATCGCTTCATGTTAAGTCCGCTGCCCTGGCAGAACTCGGGACTTGGTCTCTTCAATAGTTGAGCCAGTCTTGCCATATAGGTGGAGTTAAGACTATCCCACGGGGTCAGTCTGGCTAGCCATATAGGCGAGGCTTGGACTTGGCGTTTGCTGAGCCAGCCCATCAGTGCTGTGCAGGCGAGGCTTGTCCTCTGCTTTTACTGAAATTGGATTGCTTTGACCCAAAAGATTCTGATTTGCAGTTTTTTCTGTGCTTAACTGCTAATTTGTTATGATTTGCCTTGCAGTGGGCTATGCTCGCCAATCTTGTGACTTGATGGAAGGAACCATAAAATTGCCTTATGCTTCCCCGGTTGAAGCTTTACTTTTAAGCAGGAGGAACAATTCGGGGCAGCGGGTGCGTGTCCCAGAGGCTATTGGCAGCCTCTTATACGAGATGATTCGTTCTGAGGTGAGGCTGGTAGCCGCTTTGTCGGAGATGATCCGTTTCGGGGTGGTGGGCGTCACCTGTGAGATCACTGGCATCATTGCCAACTTTCAACTTTGGTGGCCTTTAAGGGCGATCTGCTTCGGGAAGGCGGGCTTCACACCCGTTAGATCACTGGTATCACTGTCGATTCTCATTATACGTGATCTATCGTATTGGCGGCGATAGGTTTCTATTGCCAGGCTTCAACAAAAATGGCCTGGCAAGATCTGCCATTTTTGTGGAGAATAATGACCGTGTCCTTGCGGCACCACTGATTACGGCCTTGTGCAGGAGGAAGGCCTCCTTTGTCCAGTCGGTTTGACTCAGAAGCGGATAAAACCACTTGTATGCCTTTTGCGCGGATGACCTTGTTAAGCAACTGGGTGTGTTGTATGAAACACAACTTCGATGTAATATCAATGTACCCTTCCTTTTAAATCAATGAAAGTTCATCTTCTAATCATCTGATCTTTGCTTGCTTTCTTTGAGGGTTTGGCCATAGCGGGGCTAAACTGTATGCGGAGTTAAGGACATAGTCCTTTCTTTGAGTGATCTTCGCGAGACTGGCATCTCGGCGCCCTTTTAGAGGGCTAAGGTAAGCCTTTCGGCTAAGTCCTTGAAAGATTGTGTGAAATCTGCACTTTAAGCCAGGGCGAAGTTAACCCTTAGCGGAATCGAAGCAGCGCTTCTCGGGAAGGCGCTTTGGGCGGCGTTTCGAATTAATTCGAAACGGCGGCATACGCCCTTTTCGAGGCCTCGTTTCAGGCGCTGATTGGCCTATAAAAGCCCGATCGGGCTGAGCAGGAAAAGATCTCCTTTTTTCAGAGAGATTTCCTGAATGAAAATTGCGAGGACGCAATTTTGTGTACGGTGGGGAGAAATGTAACCCCCTGATCCCCGGTGTACGTATAACAGTATCGGTACGCGATACGACGTATGAAAATTGATTTGACCTCCTTGGTAGTCCGATTGAGCCGATTTCAGTTTCAAAAATTATTTTCTAATATTTGAGATTTTTCAGGATTTTTCTGGAATTTTCCTGGATTATTTTGGAAATCTCCGTATTCGGTGTCGACCGATACCGATAATAGGCTTTATGATTTTTATATCACAAACGGGATAGAATTTTGAGAATCCGCTTTCACCATGCATCTTAGAATCGTGTTATCTACGTTCGGGTATTTTTGGGGATTTTTCTGAATTTATCGAAAATCCGGCCACACCAGTGTCGCCCGTATCGGCGATAGCTTCCGGGATTTTTAATTTGCAAACCGGATTGAATTTCTGAAAACCGTCTTCATCTTACATCTCAGGATAATATTCTCTATTTTCTGTAATTTTTGGGCATCATTCGGAGCTAGTCAATTTTTGACCATATTAAAATATTATTAAATTATTATTTTAAATTTCTTTTCTTTTTCTTCTCTTTTCCTTTCTCTTCTCTTCTCTGGATTTTTCCAGCGAGTCCTCCACCGCCTTTCACCACCGCCTTCTCTCTCTCCTCTTCCCCTTTAAAATCCTCTCTCTCCCTCTCTAATTCAAACATTCTCTCTCTCCCTCTCTCTAATTTCTCTCTCTACTTCTCTCTCTCTCTAATTAAGCCCCTAATCAATTAGCTCCCTCTCTAAACTCCCCTCTCCCTGTTCCACCGCCGCCGCGCGCCCACGGCCGGCGCCGCCGCGCCCCCTGCCGCCGCCGCCGCCCAACCCTTTCTCTTCTTCTCCTTATTTTCCTTTTCTTCCTTTTTTTTTCCTTTTCTTTTTTTTCTCCTTCTTCTCAAGCTGCTGCTTCTCTCTCTTTCTCTTTTTCTCTCTCTCCAACAGCCCTCTCCCGGGCCCGACTCATGGCCGCGCCGCCGGCGGCCGGGACCGCCGCCGGCGGGCTTTCTCCGCCGCCGGCCAGCAGCTGCTGGCCGGGCTGTGCGCTGGCAGCAGCAGCACATGCTGCTGCTGCATCTGTTGTGGGTTCACACCCATAAACGGGTGTGAACCCAATAAGCCTTTTGGGTTAATTAAAAACCCAATATCCAATAACCCCAAACCCGTTAACCCGTTACCCATTTAACTTAAGTTAATTGGGTATGAGTTATGGATCTGGACCCGACCCGTTATGAGCCAAACCCGCATCCAAAACCCAATAAAGGTATATTTACAGAAAATCCCCTGCTTCTATTTATTATTTGCATTTAAATATTGTTATTACATATTTAACCCTATTTGTTATAATTTAGTGTTCGGGCGATAACTGGAGCATCCGGACTCCGATTCGGGCGATTATGGATCCGTTGCGATCGTGGGAACGAGAGCTACAGTCCTGTAGCCAGTTTGTGAGTGTTTTTATTTTATAAATTATATTTTTTTCATGTTTAGTGCAATGGATTGATAGATCTTCATTATGGATAAATAACGGTAACTAATAATTATTAACTAGTAATGATTGGACATGTATTGTATTAAGAATAACCTAGATTATGGTTAGGTATTTCCTGATTTAGAAGAAAGATAAAGAGGCACTTCGAATACTAATACATACAAACATAGACAACTCGGACACAGATATCATGCATATACCGCCACTGACCCACGGACCACTAGGTCACCATATTAGTGGGTACTATTACTTCATCTAGTAGCTCACAGTTAGATAACCATCGTCACATGTATAATGATCCACAGTACTTAATGACACTACACTGTCACTAGACATGACTGCTAGAGACCGTTAGTGCATGCACTGATATCATCCTTACACGGACACTGTAGTTCACTGGATATGGTATGATACACTGACCACTATTACCACTATCATATATATATATGACACAGATTCTTGCTACCCATGTATCTTCCACTGGTACACAGATATACTAATGCACGACATGTCACATTTCATATTATTGTTAGTATCGTTACATGGATGCTCGATACATTGTTATTTCATGTTCACACATCACTGTTACATATGCTCACCACATGAGTGTGCATGCATGTATTATTTCTCACTTATTATCATATGACTCACCGTGCATAATACCCAGATTATTGTTCCATGTTCTTATATCCATATTATATGATTGTTCCCGGTTACTGATACGGATATTTTCGTTACTGGACATGCGAGCTGTTGATATGTGATATGTGGGAATCCCACATCTATTGTTCCCGTTACCCGGTATATTGTTCATGTTATATTGTTCCTGATTCCCGTGATATTGTTCTACGCTATCAACAGAGCTCAGGTCCAGTTATCATGTTACCCGTATCATGTACAGTAGTTGTTCTTGTTACATTGTATACATGACATATCAAATCATAAAGCTAACTGGGGTATGGGGGAGACTTGACGGTTGATTAGATCTTATCGGGTGATGTACTGGATCCATATTGTTTTCCCACTGCAGGGGACGGTAGTGCTTCCTACCAATTGCTCCATGAGCTCTTGTTACTTGATTCATGCTCCCCTCTTAGCGGAGGGCCCTGGTCTCAGCAGCCAGGGGATTGTTTAAGGCCGTGATCCCGGGTATGCACGGGATACATCCACCCGATAAGAACTCCTCGACCATGGGTTTCCAATTAACATAATAAAATAGTATACACAATAGTGACGTTGGGAACACTTGTTATTTGGTCACTCTCTCGTCTGGATAATGGTACCCGTAGGCCATGTCCAGATGGGTTCGACTGGAGTGCGGGCTCCAGTATGAACTGCCAGTGGTATGGGACACTGGAAGAGATTGATTAAAATATCAGGTGGTACTGATTTCTACTATTGTGTCAATCACATGACTTGCCTGATACATGTATACTAACTTGTTACTGTTCCTGTTATTTTGTCTGCTTTCATGCTCACTGTGATCGTGCTTACCTGTTACTGTTCCTGTTCATGTTATTGTATCCGCTATCATGTTACCTGTAGACTTTGTTACACTACCTGATACCTATGGTGGCATACTACTCATGCACATGTACACCTTGCATCACATATATTCTGCTTTGCATTGCTTATATGCTATTTAGACACAACACAGTAGCATGTTCATATTGCATATGCCCACCTGCATGTTCATTTACATCACTACCATATTCACTGCTGTTACGTCACCGATAGATAACATTATGTATTATATAAACTAGATATGATTAGAGTCATGACCTGATGAGAACTGGCTAGGTAGTGATGATATCAAAAGATGACATGTTTATATATTTCCACTGTTTCCTATATACTTATGATATAATATCACTTGTACCACATCATGTATTATATGTTAGTATCGTGCTTGTATTATTATGTATATATTACTGCCTCCTTCATTTTACCACTCACTAGGTCGCTTTCTGACGACCCTGGGTTTGCGTGCCCAGATTGGAGATCCGAGTTCTCGGAGTAGCAGAGAGTGCCTTGGCGTGACATAGGAGATTCCTCATCTGGCCTAGTCATAGGTATCCTGGGCATTTATTTCTGTTATCTTATTTGTCCCTATTTTTCATATCTATTATGATCGCTGACCTATTTCTGCAGGTATTCTTGTACTGCTTTTATGCTGGACCTCATGTCTCTATGGAGGGTATGTACTGTACTGAGGCTTAGCGTACGTACGTAGGGTTTTCCGCCTTGCGTATGTACGTCGCCATAACGTCCCCGTACCTGCGGGATCGAGGCGTTACATTCCCTCTTCCTCTTCCTTCTTTGTTCAGAGAACCTTGAGAACTCTTGCAACTCTTTAATGGCGCCCAAAAGACGAGCGGGAAAAGAAGTGGCGACTTCTGCAGCGGAGGGTCCTCCTCCTCCGGTCATCGAGCGACCAGTCATCGGTAAGGAATTTTCCTATCTGATTAGAGACTGTGGTTTCTCTCCTTTGGAGCCAACATTTGGCTATTAGGATGATCGAATATGATCTGTCCTCATTAGGGAACTCGTTTCCCTGAACTTCCCTATCTTTCTTGCACAAGGGAATTAAGAACCGAACAGTTCTTCTTTAGGCTTCCGTACGAAGCCATTATTCGAGCAGTCTCCATCCTGTTGAGGAACATGATATAGGTCTGTTCCTTCAGTCATGGCCACGAAGGGTGACTTTTGACCATGATGCCCTCTTGGTGACGTCAGCCCTTGGGGCTATACCACTTTCTGCTTAAGCGAAATTGGTACTTTGGACGCAGTTTTATCCGCGAGGTCAAGCTTCATCGAAGCTATCGCCTTGCTGGCCTTACTTGCTGAGCGAGGCTATGCCTTAGTGAATTTTTATGTCTTCGTATCCACTTGATTGTTGAACTAATCATAGTTCATTTCTGTCTTTGCAGTGCATTACACTCCCGGTCTCCTGAACAGTCTGTTTGGGCTAACCAGTCGAGCAGATGGTAACCTCAGCCTGCAATTCCATGGACAAGCTTCTTTGTTCAGTGAGCGGAGCTCTCTCGTCCGGGATACACTCATCCAAGGCGGTCATCCGCAGACCACGCGGAGTATCTTGACCACGGCCCCTCTTGAGGATGTTGACCGTCGGACTTACAGGAAGCCCGACTTTATGTTCGGGGATGCCGCATCCGATCCCGATCGCCAGTTGCAGGCAGGCGAGGGACAATGGATCTTTCAACTGGATGGCGAGAAGTTTTACCTTCCGTCGACTAAGCGGCACTTTCCTTTATCTTCTTTTGTGAATGTGACTCAGGCTTGGAAGATGGCGTGGGACGTAAGCTGAAGCGTCGAATCTGTCCATGTTGGGAGATTGACCTTTCAGTCCGGCTATTCGAGGGCGGGGCCTCCCTCAGCATAATGGGGCTATACCCTGGGAAGGTATCGCGGGAACTTCCAGTGGAGAGAACCCGGCTGTGGCGCAGACCTTTGGCACTCAATTCTGCGCAGTTGACGGGAACTATCCTGCCACTGACTTCAGGGCTCCCGGTTGGGTTCATCCTCCTAAGACATGGTGGGCGGAGTTGACCAACTATATCCTCGCTCACTTCGAGGAGGACTTGGAGGGGTTGAATCTCTATGAGGCCGTCAGGGCGACCTGCTACGGCATTGAGATGAAGGTGGCGTGCTTCTACGCCATCCTTGAGTTGTACTGCCCGCTTCGGGGACTTTCTTCACCCCGGTTGGCGAGCTGGGCATGGCTTTGCATGAGATGTGAGAAATCTCTGCTTTGCCTTTCGGGTCTCTTCCATACGAAGAGTACTTTCCCTGTGAGGCGGAGTTGGCTATTCTGGAGAAACAGGAGCCTGCTTTGCTCGAGACTTATCAGGAGTTGATGTGCCACTTGCATATTTATTCCAGCATCCATGGTGGTGGCAAGGGTAGCTCGAAGAGCTTGAAGAGCTGGGGAAGTTACCTGTTCCCAGACATGAAGAATGCCCCTGAAGCAGCTCATCGCGGAGTCGCTGATGGCGATATTGTTGAACGGATGGAGATGTGTCTCCAAAGGGATATCGTCGTAACAGAAGACACTGGTCCCTATGAGAAGGGTGAGACCCTTCGGAGCTTTCACCATCAGGCCAGTCGGCCTATGTCTCGAAAGGCGCTGCTGGCTGGTTTCTTAACCGTCTGGTTAAAGAAGTGTGTCGTGCCTTCTTCCTCGGGTGACATCGTCCACCCGAATGTTCTGCTACCCACCGTTCGCCTGGCCCATGGTCACCGTCTGGGTCTTCTCCCAGCCATGGTATGCTGTATTCAAAGAAGCCTTCGCGCACTAACGAAGGCTTTCTGCAGGCCACCGGCGACGAGACGTGGGAAGAGTGCTATCCTTCCTTGCGATGGACCCAATCCTAGGGTGGGTCTACCGTACACCTACTTGATGGCGTGGTTCGCCTTACACTGCCCTACTTTGATTGGAGCTGGGGAAGACCCTCCGCAGGGTGTTCGAACGGCGCTTCTCCGCCGATTCGAAGGTTGCTCCTGGATGAAAGCCTACGTGGCCGAGGCCCGTAAGTTAGTGCGTCGTCATGACGCTTATAGCCTGTTCTGCTGTTTTCCTCGCATTCGGGGCGCAGGATACAACGAGGAATTCCGAGATGCGGAGTCAGGGCGGTCTCCCATGAGTCGGGGCGTTTTCGAGTGGCTGATCAGCATCCGGCCCTCGCATTTGCTGTACAGGAGTGGGGATACCTGCTACCTGGAACCCTACGTCCCGAGTCGATTTGCCCGCCAATTCGGGTACGACCAGCTGTATGTGGGTAACCCCAATTCGGACCTGGCTTTCATGGGGAGTCTTATTGATGGGGCCCGTGCCTGGCGGTTCTTTACTGCGGATGGCACTGGGGCGTGGCTACGCACGCCGCTGCAGGATCCCGGCCTCTCGACGACCCTATGCTTTTGCCAGTGGTACGCGGCTTCTAACTCCACACCTCCTGGATTTAACGCCAACAGTTCGGGTGTGAAGTTAATCTCTCAGCGACTGAAGCGGAAAGCCTCTGATAAGAGAGAAGGCAAACGGGTTCGTGTCCCCGGCTTGGAAGAATTCATCGCTGTGGATGATAGCGAGGCTTCTGATGCAGGGAGTCCTTGCTTCGAGGCGGGGGCTGGAGCTGATACTCATGCGGCTGGCTCTGGTGTGATGGGGACATCTTCCCCACGACGTGCGGGAGGAGCGGAAGAAGAGGATTCTGACGTCCACTTCAAGAGAAAGCGGGCAGGTAGCTCTCGTAGGAAATCGTTGGCGAAGAAGCCCCGTCGCCAAGCTCCTACGATTGTCGTAGAAGGTTATCCCTCTACAGCGATTCCTCCTGCTGCCCCATTAGCAGCTGAACCATCGGTTGCTGAACCGACTAGTGGTGAATTCGCTCCAGGTCTGGGTAAGATTAACCTTGTCCATATAATACGCCTTTTCGTGCGTTCCCATTGACTTATTATCAATCCTTTTTTTTATTGTAGGAGCTGAGGCAGCTGGAGAACAAGGGGAACATTATGATCCCCTATTCACTTATGGGGCTGAAGCTGGTTCATGTACCCTTCCGGAGGAGTCTGGAGGTGATGTGGCCAACATCGGTCCTTCAGGCATTGGGATTTCTAAGGGAGTCCTGAGGCATCGAGCTCTATCGGGTGGTCCACAGGATACTCGGCAAGTGAAAACGAGCCGGCTATTCGTGTTGATTCTGCCAAAAATTTTCCGATGGAGCCTCTGGAGACTGGTGCGGCCGACGAGATGTTCGAGGCAACATCATCTTTTGGTATTGTCGTATCCCATTTGGCTTCTTCTGTATATAGTGTCCCGACTAACCACAGTCTTGTTACAGGTGTTCGGCCTCAAGATGCGTCAGCTTCAAGGGAGCCGGTAGATCTTCCTGAGGGATCGAGGGGTGACATGAGCACCTCGGCCACGGCGGATGCTGCTGTGTTGGACGCGCTGTATGGCGACCTTCCTTCTTATCAGCCTAAATCAGCTGAAGGACCAGAGGTTGAAGGGACGACAGTTCCGGAGGTATCCTCACTCCCAATCACATCAACAAGTGAGGTGCGGACTGTTTTGCCGAATGCGGCACTGAAGGTAATTGCAAGCCCTACCTCTCCAACCCTGTGGTTGAGCCTGCTGCTCAAGAGGTGGTTGCCAGTCCTACCTCCGCGGTGGCTGGCGTGCTGGTTTCGATGAGGACTCTGCCGAGATCGCCTTCGGCTAGTCCTGCTACTGTCAGTATTCCCGCTGCTTCTTCTGCGACGGCGTCGACCAGGTTGGTGGACTATTCCGAGGTTGCCTCCCTGCCCGAAATGGCTGAGGCCGAGAATGATTACATAGGCGACCTGGTCGATAGCTTTTATAAAAGCTTGGAGCGAACCATCGTCCTAGTTTTGAAGGGCTCGCCTGTACCATTCTCAAAGCTGAAGGTGGTCCTCTCCCGTGACATTGAGAGCATTCGGGACTTTGAGGGTGATTGGTAGTCAAAAGTGCATTTTTATCATAACTGTTTTCCATTATGTTTGCAAAGGGGAAAAACTTACAATAAAAGTTTGAGGAGCTAAATTACAAGTATTCTCAAAAGATTACAAGTAGATCTCCTCAGAGATTCTGGGAAAATATGCCGATAGGAGTCTGGTCAGCGCGCGACCACTTTGTCCCTTTGACGATGCGAGCGATGAGATTCCCTTCTCGCCTGGTTCGGGGAATCAGAGAATAGAGGATTGGTAGAACCCTCTTGCTGCTTCTCAAAATCGCCTTCAATAAGGAATTCCTTCTCGCCTGGTTCCGGAGATTCCTTGAGAAGAAGGACGATGTTAGGGTATCAACACCCTGATTAGAGAAAGTAATTCTCTAAAAAGTCTCTGAATTCGAGAGCACGTGGTGCCTTGTGAAGAAGCCTCTGCTTGTGGAGTCCTCCCGTATGCATGCGTCTCTCCTTGATTCCTCTCCGTTGATCGATCTCTCCTTCTCTGTTGATTTCTCTCGATTGATCGATCTCTCTCCTTTGTGCCCCTGACGGGCTATTTATAGGGAGAGCAAGGGTATAATCGTCCCCTTTGAAGATATGGAAACAGATTGAACCGAATCTGTTTGAATCTGGAAAGTAGCCTTACTGTGAGGCTAGGATAGCTTCTGCGGAGCTAGAAAATGGCAAGTCGGTTGATCTGTTTTGATCCTTTCCATATTGTTAGGAGATTCTCCCTGATCCTCTTACTCGTTTCAAGAGAGTCAAGAGATTGCGGCAATCACCTGCCATATTTGAATCCTGATTGGATTTGATTAGATTGAATCCGATCTCATCAGGAGATTTTGATTGTCAAAGGTTGACCATAGCAGGCTGATAGCGGAGCTGCCCGCTTTGAAGCTCATAGCGGAGCTAGAGGCAATTCCTAGCGAAGTCCGAAAAGAGGGTTTTCGGCGAAGCTATCAGTTAGCTTCCTGGCGATGCTCTGGATGATGCTAGCCTCTCAAACGAGGCTATCTCCTTGGGCTAATGTAATGCTAAATGCTAGCATTTTAGACCTGCTGAGGTCTGTTTAGAAACAATCCGGGTTCACTGTTCTGCTTGCTGGATCAGTGGAGTCCAAACCGCTTCCCTGTCCCTTGGAGGTGGGTGAAAACTGGTCTTCAGCTCGTCTGTCCCTTGTCTTTTGTAAATGTCAACAAGTTTAGACATCGTTCGGACCAATGAGAATCTTGTCTTTTTTAAGTATCAACAAGACCCCCTTCAAAGTTTTCGAGAGTCTGCAATAGCCCAGACTTTGAAACACTTTGAACTGCTGTGATGGTATGTGGAGTATGAACGTCGCCATGATGGTTGAGTTCAGCTTCGCCTTCAATCCTGCTTTGGGATGAATTCGCCGAAGAATTGCACTGGTTCGCGAGTAGCTTCGCGTCGGAGTAGCTCAGTATCTGGGCTTCTAAGAAATAAGTTCGCTTTGGAACTCCTGTTGCCTTTTCAAAGCCAACTGCCGTGGGGCGGTTACGAGGAGGATCATTCCTTCTTTCGCGCCAATCGAGAGAGATGTTCTCCGATTTGCACGTTTCCAAGGGAGGATATTCCCTTTATTCAAGGCGCCATAAGTGCCTTTTATGAGGGAGACGTTTTCTCCCTTTGCACGGTTCCAAGGGAAAACCGTCCCTTCCATCAAGGCGCAGTAAATGCCTTAAATGCGCTCGTGCTTCCACGCTTGAGGTGATCGCACTCAGGCCATGGGGCCTATAAATAGGACACTTGAGGTCCTCTGAAGAGAAATGCCTTGCCTTTCTTCTCTTCTCTTGGTTGTGAGAGATACTCAGATCTCTGAATTAGTGGGAAAACCCGCTCTGGTTGTCTAACCGGCCAAGGACCAGTAAGTCTTGATCATTCAAAGACTTCACTGCTTTTAGGGAACTCATCTCCCTTGATTTAGCTTTGGCAGCTCGCTTCAGGGATTAGCTTCCCTTGTTCTTCATCTTGCAATTGGCTGCTGCAGAGAAGGATCTCATCATATCTTTCTGTGAAGCTATCATCTTGGCTTGATCAGTGAAAGATCGTTGCTTGTTAAGTCCGCTGCGCAGGCAGGACTTGGGACTTGGCTTCTTCAATAGTTGAGCCAGTCTTGCCATATTGGTGAGGTTGAGACTGTTCTTCACAAGATCAGTCTGACTTTGCCGTATAGGCGAGGCTAGGACTTGGCGTTTGCTGAACCAGCCCATGGTTGCCGTGCAGGCGAGGCTTATCCTCTGCCTTGACTGAAGTTGGATTACCTTGCCGCCGAAGAATCTGACTTAGTATTTTTGCAGCTCTTTTTGTGCTTGACCGTTAACCTGCTCCAATTTGCCTTACAGTGAGCTATGCTTGCCAGTCTGGTGACTTGATGGAAGAAGCCATAAAATTGCCTTATGCTTCCCCGGTTGAAGCTTTACTTTTAAGCAGGAGGAACAATCTGGGGCAGCGAATGCGCGTCCCAGGGGCTGTTGGCAGCCTCTTACCCGAGATGATTCGTTCTGAGGTGAGGCTGGCCGCCGCTTCGTCGGAGGTGATCAGTGAGATCACTGACATCGTTGCCGACTTTCAACTTTGGTGGCCTTTGTCGGGGACGATCCACTTCAGGGGAGCGGGCCTCACACCCGTCAGATCCGTGGCATCAAAACTAGTTCCCATTATAGGTGATCTGACGTGTTGGCGGCGATAAGCTTTATTGCCAGGCTTCAACAAAAATGGCCTGGCAAGACCTGCCATTTTGTGGAGAAAAATGACCGTGTCCTTGTGGCACCACTGATTACAGCCTTATGCAGGAGGAAGGCCCTTCCTGTCCCGTTGGTCTGGCCTGGGAGCAGATAAAACCGCTTGTATGCCTCAAATGATCTTGTTGGGCAACTGAATGTGTTTGTATGAAACACAACTTTGATGTAATATCAATGTACCCTTGCTTTTGAATCAATGAAAGTTCATCGTCTGATCATCTGATTTTTGCTTGCTTTCACTGAGAGTTTGGCCATTGCTGGGCTAAACTATGTGCGGAGCTAAGGACATAGTCCTTTCTTCGAATGATCTTCGCGAGACTGGCATGTCTCGCGAGCAGCACGCTTTTTAGAGGGCTAAGGTAGGCCTTTCAGCGAAGCCCTTGAAGGATTGTGCGAAGTCCGCACTTTTGCACTAGTGCGAATTTAACTCTTAGTAGAGTTGAACCGGCGCTTCTCGGGAAGGCGCTTCGGGCGCTGTTTCGAATTAATTCGAAACGGCGGCATGGGCCTTTTTTCGAGGCCTCGTTTCAGGCGCTGATTGGCCTATAAAAGCCCGATTGGGCTGAATATGGGAAGATCTCCCTTTATTTTAGAGAACTTTCTATCTCTTCCTCTTCTTCTTCCTCCTTTGCTTCAGAGTACTTTGAGCACTCTTGCATTCCTTCAATGGCGCCCAAGAGACGAGCGGGAAAAGAAGTAGCGACTTCTGCGGCGGAGGGCGTTCCTCCTCTGGTCATCGAGCGACCGATCACCGGTAAGGAATTTTCCTGTCTGATTAGAGAGTGGTCTCCATCTTTTGGAGCCGATACTCGGCCATTAGGACGATCAAATATGATCTGTCCTTATCAGGGAACTCGTTTCCCTTCAACTTCCCTATTTTGCTTGCACCAGGGAAGTAAGAACTGAACAGTTCTTCTTTGGGCTTTCGCACGAAGCCATAACTTGGGCCATCTCCGTACTGTTTGAGGAGAAGGACTTGAATAAGTCCTCTCAGTCATGATGACTTTTGACCATAATGCCCCTTTGATGACGTCAGCCCTTAGGGCTATGTCACTTCCTGCTTTAAGCGAAGCTGGCGCTTTGGATATTTTCTGCAAAGATGCAGTCTTATCCATGAAGTGAAGCTTTTTCAAAGCTATCGCCTTGCAGGCCCTGCTTGCTGGGCGAGGCTATGCCTTAGTGAATTTTTATGCTTTCGCATCCACTTAATTGGTGAACTAATCATAGCTCATTTCTGTTTTTGCAGTACATTACGCCTCCGGCCTCCAGAACAGTCTGTTCGGTGTAGCCAGTCGAGCAGGCGGAAGCATCAGCTTGCAGTTCTATGGGCAGGCTTCATTGTTCAGTGAGCCGAGCTCTCTTGTACGGGATACGCTCATCCAGGAGGGTCGTCCGCAGGCCATGCGGAGCATCTTGACTACGGCTCCGCTTGAAGATATCGACCGTCAGGCTTACAGAAAGCCTGACTTCATGTTCGGGGATGCTGCACCTGATCCCGATCGCCAGCTGCAGGCCGGTGAAGGCCAGTGGATCTTCCAGTTGGACGGCGAGAGATTCTATCTCCCGTCCACTAAGCGGCATTTTGCTTTGTCTTCCTTCGCGAGCGCAACTCAGGCTCGGAAGATGGCGTGGGGCGTGAGCCTAAACGCCGAGTCCGTGAGTGTCGGGAGGTTGACATTCCAGTCCGGCTATTCGAGGGCTGGTCCTCCTCGTAGCATAATGGGGCTATACCCTGGGAAGGTATCGCGGGACCTTCCAGTAGGAGAGAACCCAGCTGCGGCGCCGACCTTTGGCACTCAGTTCTGCGAAGTTGACGGGAACTACCCCGCCACCGATTTCAGGACTCCTGGTTGGGTCCACCCTCCTAGATCGTGGTGGGCGGAGTTGACCAACTATATCCTCACCCACTTTGAGGGGGACTTAGAGAGGTTAAACCTCCATGAGGCCGTCAGGGCGACCTGCTACGGCATTGAGATGAAGGTGGCGTGCTTCTACGCTGTAACGCCCCAATTCCACGAATACGGGGACGTCACTGCGACGTATATACGTAGGTCAGAAAATGCCCCACACGTATATACGCTAAGCAAATAAGTACAACAAGAATCAGAGTACACGACAAAGCGTGGTATCCATACATATGCCAACTAAAAAGTACACATACAAAGTTATACAAGATATGATAAAGTATTACACAATACATGTGTATTACATCACAACCAAGTCCAAAAGTAAAATACACAATATGTGTACAAAAGCTCACGAGGTGGATGAAGATCTCGCGAGTCAAAAGAGAGAATCTAGCACGAAGGGACTGGGACTATTCGGCCTGCTCACTAAAATAAGCTTGATCCTCCGTGGATGGCTCCACTTCGTTCCAAGCTTCGGGATCTGAATATGCAAATCCAAGGGAGTCAAGACATGTTAACAATAAACAACTATAGCCAAGTGGCTAAGAGACATGAATAAGGAAGCTGGAACAGTACAAGGAATATAAATCGACAAGTAATGGATAGCATGAGGAGATACAGTCATAATGCAATAGATCTACAGTTAACGTCTTATTATTATTACTTGCCTTACTGTGATATCTAGCTATGTGACCCAGCGTCCCAGAGCACATAGATCCATATCCTAGAAAAGCAAGGTTGTTATTGGAAACCAGCAGTTTATCGACGAACTATGTTTACAGTGGGTCCCGTGCATGCCTGGGACCACGGTCCAGGGTGTTCCGTTGCTTGGTAACGGAACCAGCCGCAAGGCCTAACAGGAGGGACTTATGTATGCCCTTTGTCATGACAGTATTCAGGAAGAGGGAGCAAGCACTCCCCTCGGTCCCCTGGAGGCCCTCAGGTTAGACCGGAATATGATTGTACAATATACCTAATGCCACTGTAAACACGAACACATATCGATATCCGTATGTTTCCCCCCGACCCGTATGTAAGTTGGTCCATTTTATACGAAAGTCAAGTGTATCATGCTTGGTTCAAGTGATGGCATGATAAGAGGTGATATTCATATTTTAACAAGTTATGAAGCGGTGATATGTAATAACAAGTCGTGAAGTAATATGAGGTAATGTCCATCAAGTAACATGTCATGTAGTACCAGTTATGAAGCATGAACAGGAATAATATGTCACACATGTATCAAAGTAAAATCCAAATTCAGATAGGAAATCAACTAAGTCAGACATTCAGAATTAGTCGACTAGGTGGAAGGATTAGTCGACTAATAGGGATCTTAAGTCGACTAACAGTCTAGATGAGTCGACTAAAACTGGGTTCCAGAGAGTTGTAATTCTGTTTCAGGAAAAGTTAGTCGACTAGGGTTGTAAGGGTAGTCGACTAACAGGGACTACTAGTCGACTAACGGATACTTAAGTCGACTAAGTCTGTGATACAGAGAGTTGATGTTTTATTTCAGGAAAACAGGAGTCGACTAGGGAGGAATGGGTAGTCGACTAGGGGTCCTAAGTCGACTAATATTTTGGATGAGTCGACTGGAACCGAGAGTTGGGTTTTCTGGTTCAGGAAAGATTAGTCGACTATTAATAAGGATAAGTCGACTAAAACTGTGTTTCCAGAGAAGTTATGTTTCAGAACAGGTGGGTTAGTCGACTAATTCCTAGGTTAAGTCGACTAATCGTGGGAAAAACTGGGTACGAATTAGGGTTTTGTTGGTTGTGTTTGATGGTCTAAAAATACGATTTTTAGGGCACCAGTGTACATGAATTGACAACACAAGTATATAAAGAAGTTGTCTAGTCTTGGTGAGTAAAAATACTCACAAGGATTGGTTATGTGAAGCTTGATCCAAGGTGATAAATCCGACGAAGAGAGAGATGATCCCCAATCCAAAAGAAGTGGCTTGATTGAGGTTGAAGATGAAGATCTTGTTGATGCTTGAGATGGAGATGAAGAAGACCTAGGTGCTTTTGGAGTTAGGGTTTGAGTTTGAGATGGAGAAGGAAGAGGTGAGGGCTACTTCTTTGGTGGAATGAAGAAAAAAGGAAAAGAAATGTAAGGGATATGTTTATATAGGATTTTGATTTTGTAAAGGAGGTGTAAATAAGGTAATTGAGAGGGGGTTTTGTGTAAATAGGGAGGGGATGAGTGTCCCTCTTCTTGGCCACTTGGCCGGCCATGGGAGAGAGAGAGAGAGATGCATTAAATGAGGAAGTAGGTGGGAGTTGGTGGAATTTTGGAGAAAGTGGAATTATTGAAAAATTGGAAAATGGAAAAGCTTGTGGTTGTGGAGGAAGGAAGGAAATTAAGAAAAAGGAAAAAGGAAAAGAAATTATAAATGAAGATATTTTCTCTTGGATTTAAAATTTAAAAATGTTGAAAAGACAATTTCCCGGGTTTAAGTCGAGGATGCGGAAAACATTTCGGAAAATACCGAAATCGTCCGAAATTCAAGTATCTCGGAACGACTCGTAAATTTTACTAAAAATCAAGAATATTATTTTAAGACTCATGGTGAAATTCGTTTGGAGAAATAATTTATAGTTTTAAAACTAAAAATCCCGGAATCAGTTATCTACCGACTCCGTTGGAATTTTCATAAATTCATAAAATTCTCAGAAAAAGTATTTAGATAGAAAATATGATTCTAAGAAATAAAGTCTAAAGGACCTTCTAGAAATTCCTAACTGTTTGTGAATTAAAAATTCGAGAATCGATCAGCGGCACTGGTCGACACCGGTTTTGAAAATATTTAATTAAATTCAGGAAAATTCCAAAAAATCATAGAAAATATATAATATTGGAAAATGATTTTTAAAATTGAAATCGGTCAAATACAGGAAGTAAATCGAAAAATACGATCGAAAAACTGAATACGCAACTAAGTACGTATTCCGGGAACGGGGTATTACAATCCATCCACCTTACAAAAATTTCGTCCTCGAAATTTCGTAAAGTGAAAGGTGACGGTAAAGAAGGATAACAGGAAGTGAAAGATAACAGGAAAGAAGGATAAGAGGGAAGAATTTTACCAGTTAGGAAGTGAAAAGTTGAGGATAACGCTCTCGGATAACGTCCTCTCGTTCCCATGTGGCCTCTCCTGGCGCATGTCTGTTCCAAGACACCAACACCAATGGTATTGCCTTATTCTTCAATGTCTTGACACTTCTGTCCAAAATGGCCATCGGTTGCTCTTGATATGACAAATCCGGTTGTAGTTCCAGTTCGGAGTGATCCAGGATATGGCTATCATCCTTCACATACTTCCTCAGCTGTGATACGTGGAATACATTGTGAACTCCGTCCAAAGATGGCGGTAACGCCAACCTGTAAGACACATCTCCCACTCGGTCCAAGATCTCGAATGGGCCGATATATCTCGGACTAAGCTTTCCACGAGTACCGAACCGGATTACTCCCTTTGTAGGTGATATCTTCAAAAACACATGATCCCCTGTCTGGAATTCCAATGGCCTTCTCAGTGTGTCTGCCCAACTCTTCTGCCGACTCTGTGCTGCCCTGAGGTGATCTCTGATAATCCTGACTTTCTCTGTTGTCTGAATCAGGATCTCTGGTCCCAAGAGTCTCCTCTCACCGACTTCATCCCAACAGATCGGTGACCTACACTTCCTACCATACAATGCTTCAAAAGGTGCCATCTTGATACTTGCCTGATAGCTGTTATTATAAGAAAATTCAGCCAAATGAAGATGGTCTTCCATGATCCCTGGAATTCAATCATGCAGGCCCGCAACATATCTTCAAGAATCTGGATAGTCCTCTCAGATTGTCCGTCTGTCTGAGGATGATATGAAGTACTGAATTTCAGACGAGTCCCTAGACTTTCTTGGAGGCTTTCCCAGAAATGAGATCTGAATCTGGTGTCTCTGTCTGATACAATACTAACTGGAACTCCATGCAGACGAACTATCTCCTTCATGTACTTGTCTGCCAAAACTTCTGTTGTCTGACCTACCCTGAATGGTATGAAGTGAGCTGATTTGGTGAGGCGATCAATGATTACCCACACAGCATTATTACCTTTAGGACTGCGAGGCAATGCCGTGACAAAATCCATGGTGATGTGCTCCCACTTCCACTCAGGTATCGGTAAAGGTTGTAGAAGTCCAGCTGACCTCTGATGCTCTATCTTTATCTGCTGACAAACCAAGCACTTGGCAACATACTGGGCTATCTCCCTCTTCATAGCATTCCACCAAAACTGCTTCTTCAAGTCTTGATACATCTTGTTTCCCCCTGGGTGTATGGAATATGCTGAACTGTGTGCTTCTGCTAGAATCTTCTGTCGAACTTCTCCTTGGGGAACACAAATCCTGCTGCCAAAATATAATGCACCATCCGGATGAATACTGATATCAGTCCTCAATCCAGCCTCTACTTGAGCTCGGAATTGCTGTAATCTGGGGTCTTCCTTTTGAGCTTCCTTGATCTCATCTATCAATGTTGACTGAATCTGCAAGGTCATGAACTGTCCTGCCTTATCAACTCCTTGTACCAACATTAAGTCCAATCTGATGATGTCTTGAATCAACTCCTTCTGCTGAGTAAGTTGGACAAGCACTCTATTCTCTGGCTTCCTGCTCAGTGCATCCGGCACTGTATTGACCTTTCCTGGATGATATTGCAAGTCTATATCATAGTCCGCCATCAACTCCAGCCACCGCCTCTGCCTCATGTTCAACTCCTTCTGTGAGAAATATACTTGAGGCTCTTGTGATCCGTGTATATCAACACCTTATCTCCCAGAAGATAATGCCTCCAGATCTTCAAGGCAAAATAACAGCTGCTAGTTCCAAGTCATGAGTTGGGTAATTCCGCTCATGAGTCTTCAGTTGCCTGGATGCATAAGCTATGACATGATCATGTTGCATAAGTACACACCCCAGGCCTTTTCCTGATGCATCACTGAAGATGACCATCCCTCCTCTTCCTGAGGGAGTCTTCAAGATTGGAGCTGAAATGAGTCTCTGCTTCAGTTGCTCAAAAGCTGCAGTACATTCCTCTGTCCATATGTACCTTTCTCCTTTCCGAGTGAGCTTGGTCAACGGGGCTGCAATCCTAGAGAAATCTTGGACAAAGCGTCTGTAATATCCGGCTAGTCCAAGAAAACTCTTAATTTCAGTCACCGTCTTTGGAATTGGCCAATCCTTCACTGCCTGGACCTTGCTGGGATCAACTGAAATTCCTTCCGCTGAAACAATGTGTCCAAGGAAGGCTATACGGTCCAACCAGAAATCACACTTGCTCTTCTTAGCATGAAGCTGCTCCTGCTGAAGAGTCTGCAATACAATCCTCAAGTGTTCTGCATGCTCCCTGTTGCTCTTTGAATAGATCAAGATGTCATCTATAAAAACAACTACAAACTGATCCAAATAGGGCGAGAACACTCTGTTCATCAAATCCATGAAAACTGAAGGGGCATTGGTGACTCCGAAAGGCATAACTAGAAACTCATAGTGGCCATAACGGGTCCTGAATGCAGTCTTCGGGATATCCTCTTTCTTCACCCTCAGCTGATGGTAACCCGATTGTAAATCCAATTTAGAGAATATACGGGCTCCATGAAGCTGATCAAACAGGTCATCAATCCTGGGTAAGGGATACTTGTTCTTGATGGTAACTTTGTTCAATTCCCTATAATCAATACAAAGTCTCTTACCACCATCCTTCTTGTTCGCCAACAGTACTGGAGCTCCCCATGGTGAAGTACTTGGCCTAATCAATCCCCTGTCTGAATATTCTTGCAGCTGCTTCTTCAAAATCTCTAACTCCGTCGGTGCCATCCTGTACGGAGCCTTGGATATAGGAGCTGCTCCTGGAACTGTGTCAATGGAGAACTCGATCACCCTGTCAGGTGGCAGTCCTGAGATCTCAGCAAACACTCCTGGGAATTCATCCCACACCGGTACTTTCTGCTTCTGAACCTCCGAAGTAGTCATCCGAGTCTTTCCCTTGGTAGACTTCACTTCTCCACTAAATTGGAACTCCGGTTGATGAGGGATTCTGAAATTAATCTTCTTCTCCCTACAATCAATAACTGCATGGTACTGACTGAGCCAGGTCATGCCTAAGATTACGTCGTGCCCTTTGGTGTCTAGTACGAGCATATCTATGGCCAAGGTCTTATCACAAAGTTCTACTGGACAATCAGTACAAACTCTAGAAGATACGACTACTCCATTCCCAGTACTAATATCCCATTTGTGGTCTAAAGATCTAACAGGTATAGAATGCAATGCCACAAAATGGTCTGAGATAAAACAATGGGAAGCACCGGAATCAAAGAGAGCGAGGACAGGTTTAGAATGAACTCTGATGGTACCTGTTATCACCTCCTCAGATGTCTCAGCCTCTGCTGCTGACAAATTATATGCTTGCCCCCTTCACGCCCTGCTGCAGTCTTAGCTCCTCTCTGAACCGGGCGAATAGCTTGCTGTGAAGGAGGGGGAGGAGCTCTCCTCATCACTGGTCCCTGGTTCCTCTGTCCAAGTGGCCCTGGAAGTGATCTCTGTCCATATGGTCCCTGAAGTGCCGGTAGAGCTTGATTGGTAATCCCCATTCTCCTGTGTGGACAGGCTTCAATGGAATGATCTCGGGAACCACACACCAAGCATAATCCATTTGCCCTTCGGCAATTCTGCTGAGAATGACCCGGTTTCTGGCAAAAGTTGCAGATAAGACCTGATTGAGCCATCTGGTAAGGAGCTGGTCTGAATGGTTGCCTGGCCTGAACCTTAGCTGCTCTGTATGGGCCTCCTCTTCCCATTGGTGGAAACGGCCTCTTCATGGCCTGATTCCTCATCTGGTTCACTTGCTTCTTCTCTAGCCCACGCTCCACTTCCCGAGCTATGGTAAGGACTTCTGAATAGGTCTTCAGCTGCTGGGGCATCAAGAAAACTTGGATGTCCATCTGCAATCCCTGCTGGAATCTGCTTGCCCGCTTCTCCTCATCCGCTACCATGTACGGAGCAAAGCGGCTAAGCCTGAGAAACTCTGCTGCATACTCATCCACTGACTTGTTCCATTGCTGCAATCTGATGAACTGCTCCTCCATGTCTTTCTGAGCAGTAGCAGGGAAGAATCTGCTGTAGAAACTCTTGGAGAACGTGTCCCAGGTGACAGGCTTCTCCAGTCTGGCCTCCTCAGCTAGCCACCAAGTCCTAGCTATATCTTTTAACTGAATCTTGGCGACCTCAATTTGGTTCTCCTTTGGTACTCTGGCTGCATTCAGCAGATCTGATGTATCCGTCAGCCATTGCTCGGCATCCAGGGGTTTCTCTTCACCCGTGAATATGGCCGGTTGCAGCCGTCTGAAATCTGAAATATTCCCCGGCCTCTGTTCCTTAGGGGCTGCCAACTCCTGCCGAAGAAGTTCGGTCTGTTGCTGCTGGTTCTCCATCATGGTTTGAATCACCCTCAGAATGTCCACATTCTCTCCCGCGGGTCCATTCGATGCTTGTCCGGAATGGTTTCGTCCCGTCCTTCTCTCCATACCGAATTGGGATAAGATAACTGGAATTTGGAAACAAATGGAAGGAGTTTAGGACACAAGGAAAGGAGTCAAGAAGGGATCAAGAAGGACTGGATAACTTTGTACATTGTAGTTGGCAATAGCAAATTACTGGAATTTGCTGCTTGATTGTACTATAGGTGTGAGAGCCTAGGCTCTGATACCAACCTGTAACGCAACAATTCCACGAATACGGGGACGTCACTGCGACGTATATACGTAGGTCAGAAAATGCCCCACACGTATATACGCTAAGCAAATAAGTACAACAAGAATCAGAGTACACGACAAAGCGTGGTATCCATACATATGCCAACTAAAAAGTACACATACAAAGTTATACAAGATATGATAAAGTATTACACAATACATGTGTATTACATCACAACCAAGTCCAAAAGTAAAATACACAATATGTGTACAAAAGCTCACGAGGTGGATGAAGATCTCGCGAGTCAAAAGAGAGAATCTAGCACGAAGGGACTGGGACTATTCGGCCTGCTCACTAAAATAAGCTTGATCCTCCGTGGATGGCTCCACTTCGTTCCAAGCTTCGGGATCTGAATATGCAAATCCAAGGGAGTCAAGACATGTTAACAATAAACAACTATAGCCAAGTGGCTAAGAGACATGAATAAGGAAGCTGGAACAGTACAAGGAATATAAATCGACAAGTAATGGATAGCATGAGGAGATACAGTCATAATGCAATAGATCTACAGTTAACGTCTTATTATTATTACTTGCCTTACCGTGATATCTAGCTATGTGACCCAGCGTCCCAGAGCACATAGATCCATATCCTAGAAAAGCAAGGTTGTTATTGGAAACCAGCGGTTTATCGACGAACTATGTTTACAGTGGGTCCCGTGCATGCCCGGGACCACGGTCCAGGGTGTTCCGTTGCTTGGTAACGGAACCAGCCGCAAGGCCTAACAGGAGGGACTTATGTATGCCCTTTGTCATGACAGTATTCAGGAAGAGGGAGCAAGCACTCCCCTCGGTCCCCTGGAGGCCCTCAGGTTAGACCGGAATATGATTGTACAATATACCTAATGCCACTGTAAACACGAACACATATCGATATCCGTATGTTTCCCCCGACCCGTATGTAAGTTGGTCCATTTTATACGAAAGTCAAGTGTATCATGCTTGGTTCAAGTGATGGCATGATAAGAGGTGATATTCATATTTTAACAAGTTATGAAGCGGTGATATGTAATAACAAGTCGTGAAGTAATATGAGGTAATGTCCATCAAGTAACATGTCATGTAGTACCAGTTATGAAGCATGAACAGGAATAATATGTCACACATGTATCAAAAGTAAAATCCAAATTCAGATAGGAAATCAACTAAGTCAGACATTCAGAATTAGTCGACTAGGTGGAAGGATTAGTCGACTAATAGGGATCTTAAGTCGACTAACAGTCTAGATGAGTCGACTAAAACTGGGTTCCAGAGAGTTGTAATTCTGTTTCAGGAAAAGTTAGTCGACTAGGGTTGTAAGGGTAGTCGACTAACAGGGACTACTAGTCGACTAACGGATACTTAAGTCGACTAAGTTGTGATACAGAGAGTTGATGTTTTATTTCAGGAAAACAGGAGTCGACTAGGGAGGAATGGGTAGTCGACTAGGGGTCCTAAGTCGACTAATATTTTGGATGAGTCGACTGGAACCGAGAGTTGGGTTTTCTGGTTCAGGAAAGATTAGTCGACTATTAATAAGGATAAGTCGACTAAAACTGTGTTTCCAGAGAAGTTATGTTTCAGAACAGGTGGGTTAGTCGACTAATTCCTAGGTTAAGTCTACTAATCGTGGGAAAAACTGGGTACGAATTAGGGTTTTGTTGGTTGTGTTTGATGGTCTAAAAATACGATTTTTAGGGCACCAGTGTACATGAATTGACAACACAAGTATATAAAGAAGTTGTCTAGTCTTGGTGAGTAAAAATACTCACAAGGATTGGTTATGTGAAGCTTGATCCAAGGTGATAAATCCGACGAAGAGAGAGATGATCCCCAATCCAAAAGAAGTGGCTTGATTGAGGTTGAAGATGAAGATCTTGTTGATGCTTGAGATGGAGATGAAGAAGACCTAGGTGCTTTTGGAGTTAGGGTTTGAGTTTGAGATGGAGAAGGAAGAGGTGAGGGCTACTTCTTTGGTGGAATGAAGAAAAAAGGAAAAGAAATGTAAGGGATATGTTTATATAGGATTTTGATTTTGTAAAGGAGGTGTAAATAAGGTAATTGAGAGGGGGTTTTGTGTAAATAGGGGAGGGGATGAGTGTCCCTCTTCTTGGCCACTTGGCCGGCCATGGGAGAGAGAGAGAGAGATGCATTAAATGAGGAAGTAGGTGGGAGTTGGTGGAATTTTGGAGAAAGTGGAATTATTGAAAAATTGGAAAATGGAAAAGCTTGTGGTTGTGGAGGAAGGAAGGAAATTAAGAAAAAGGAAAAAGGAAAAGAAATTATAAATGAAGATATTTTCTCTTGGATTTAAAATTTAAAAATGTTGAAAAGACAATTTCCCGGGTTTAAGTCGAGGATGCGGAAAACATTTCGGAAAATACCGAAATCGTCCGAAATTCAAGTATCTCGGAACGACTCGTAAATTTTACTAAAAATCAAGAATATTATTTTAAGACTCATGGTGAAATTCGTTTGGAGAAATAATTTATAGTTTTAAAACTAAAAATCCCGGAATCAGTTATCTACCGACTCCGTTGGAATTTTCATAAATTCATAAAATTCTCAGAAAAAGTATTTAGATAGAAAATATGATTCTAAGAAATAAAGTCTAAAGGAGCTTCTAGAAATTCCTAACTGTTTGTGAATTAAAAATTCGAGAATCGATCAGCGGCACTGGTCGACACCGGTTTTGAAAATATTTAATTAAATTCAGAAAAATTTCAGAAAATCATAGAAAATATATAATATTGAAAAATGATTTTTAAAACTGAAATCGGTCAAATACAGGAAGTAAATCGAAAAATACGATCGAAAAACTGAATACGCAACTAAGTACGTATTCCGGGAACGGGGTATTACATACGCCATCCTCGAGTTGTATTGCCCGGCCTCGGGGACTTTCTTCACCCCAGTTGGTGAGTTGGGCATGGCCCTGCATGAGATGCGGGAGATCTCTGCTTTGCCCTTCGGGTCTCTTCCATACGAAGAGTACTTTCCTTGTGAAGCGGAGTTGGCTATTCTGGAGAAGCAGGAGCCTGCTCTGCTCGAGACATATCGGGAATTGATGTGCCATTTGCACATTTGCTCCAGCATCCATACTGGTGGCAAGGGTAGCTCGAAGAGCTTGAAGAGCTGGGGGAACTACTTGTTCCCGGATATGACTAGTGCACCTGAGGCAGCTCATTGCGGAGTTGCTGAAGAAGACATCTTGGCAAGGATGGAGGTGCATGCTGAAAAGGACATCGTCGTGGCAGAAGATGATGGTCCTCTTGGGAAGGGTGATGTTCTTCGGAGCTTTCACCATCAGGCCCGTCGGCCTATGTCTCGCAAGGCGTTGCTAGCCGGCTTCTTAACCATCTGGTTAAAGAAATGTGTCGTGCCTTCTTCTTCGGGTGACATCGTCCACCCGACTGTGCTGCTGCCTGCCGTCCGCTTGGTTCATGGCCACCGTCTGGGTCTTCTCCCGGCCATGGTGTGTTGTATTCAGAGGGGCCTTCGTGCACTGACGGAGGCTTTCTGCAGGCCAATGGCGTCAAGGCGAGGGAAGGGTGCCGTCCTGCCTTGTGACAGACCCAATCCTAGGGTAGGTTTACCGTACACCTACTTGATGGCGTGGTTCGCCTTGCACTGTCCCAGTTTGATTGGAGCTGGGGAAGACCCTCCGCAGGGTGTTCAAACGGCGCTTCTCCGTCGCTTTGAAGGCCGTTCGTGGCAGAAAACTTATGTGGCTGAGGCCCGTAAGTTAGTGCATCGTTATGACGCTTATAGCCTGTTCCGTTGTTTTCCTCGCCTGCGGGGTGCAGGATACAACGAGAAATTCCGTGATGTGGAATCAGGTCGGTCTCCCATGAGTCGGGGTGTTTTCGAGTGGCTGGTCTGTATCCGACCCTCGCATTTGCTGTACAGGAGTGGGGATACCTGCTACCTGGAGCCCTACGTCCCGAGCCGGTTTGCCCGCCAATTTGGGTATGACCAGTTGTATGTGAGCAACCCCAATCCGGACCTGGCTTTCATGGGGAGCCTCATTGATGGGGCTCGTGCTTGGCGGTTCTTTACCGCGGATGACACTGGAGCGTGGCTACGCACGCCGCTGAGGGATCCCGGCCTTTGGACGACCCTGTGTTTCTGCCAATGGTATGCGGCTTCGAACTCTACACCTGCTAGGTTTAATGTCAACCGTTCGGGTGTGAGGTTAATTTCTCATCGGATGAGGCGGAAGGCTTCTGATAAGATGGAGGGCAAACGAGTCCGTGTTCCTGGCATAGAGGAGTTCATCGCTGTAGATGACAGCGGGGCTTCTGATGCGGGAGCCCTTGCTTCGAGGCGGGGATGAGGGTTGATGCCCATGAAGAGGAAGTGGAGGAAGAGGACTCTGATGTCCACTTCAAAAGGAAGCGTGGGAGTGGATCCCGTAGGAAGTCGTCGGCGAAGAGGCCCCGTCGCCAGACTCCTACCCTCGTGGTAGAGGGTGAGCCCTCTGCTGTGCCTCCTTCTGCTGCTCCATTAGTGGCTGAGCCGTCGGTTGCTGAACCGACTACTGGTAAGATTGGCCCCCATCTAATATGCCTTCAGCGCACTTTAAATAACTCATCATTTGCTTTTTTGTTGCAGGAGCTGAGGAGCATGGGGAGCAAGGGGACCAGTATGATCCTCTATTTGCTTATGGAGCTGCTGCTGGTTCCTTTACTCGCTCGGAGGAATCTGGAGGTGATGCGGCCGACATTGGCCCGTCGGGCGCTGGGACTTCTAAAGGAAGTCCTATGGTATCCAGCTCTACGGGGTGGTCTGCGGAGGAATCGACGAGCAGGCCGGCTATCCGCGCTGATTCTGGCAAGAACTTCGCGATGGAACCCCTAGAGACTGATGAGGCTGTCGAAGTAACATCGGCCTTTGGTAAAATGACGACCTTTTGATCTCCTCTTGTTTACTGCATCTGCTTTTTGACCATGGTTTTGTTGCAGGTGCTCGGCCTCAAGATGTGTCGGTTTTGAAGGAGCCGGAAACTTCCCCTGGAAGGTCAGAGGGTGGGTTGAGTGCTTCGTCCACGGCGGATGTTGCCATGTTGGATGCGTTGTATGGCGACTTGCCTTCTTATCAGCCCACGTCAGCTGAAAGGCGAGAGGCTGAAGGGGCGGCAGTCCCGGAGGTATCCTCACTCCCAATCACATCACCGAGTGAGGTGCCGACAATTTTGCCCAGTGCGGGGCTGAGGGTGATCGTGGACCCTAGTTCCCCGACTTTGGTTGTCGAGCCTGCTGTTCAGGAGGTGGTTGCCAGTCCTACCTCCGCGGTGGCTGGCGTGCTGGTGTCGCTGAGGACTCCGCCGAGGTCACCTTTGGCTTGCCCTGCTGCTGTCGATGTTCCCGCTTCTTCTTCTGCCGCGGTGTCGACTGGGAGGGTAGATTGCTTCGAGGTTGTCTCAAGGGTTGATGAAGCTGAGAATGACTTCATCGGTAATCTGGTCGACAGCTTCTATAACAGCTTGGAGCAGACTATCGGTCTCGTCTTGAAGGGCTCGCCTGTGCCGTTCTCGAAGCTGAAGATGGTCCTTTCCCGTGGCATTGAGTGTATCCGGGACTTTGAGGGGTACCATCAAGCTGCTGCTTTAGAGCTCCTGGTAGATGACCTTGAGAAGGACGTGGAGGAATGGCTCCATTTCCATTGTTCCGACGCAGCGTCTTTGGCTGATGAACGGCTCACACGTCTTGTCGCCCAGAGGCGCGAGGCTCAGCTCGCCGCTCAAGAGGCTGCTGAGGCTATCTCCTCTGACTTGAGGTCCTTGGAAACAGAGGAAGCAGAGGTTGGGAGTGCAATTGACGCTTCCAACAGTGCTCTTCTTGATGCTGAAGATAAGGTTAAGAGGGCTGAAGAGATGATCCGGAAGGCAAATCTCCTCTTATCCAAGGCTACACAGATGCGTCATGAAGAGTCTGCGCGGCTTAAGCAGCTCAGGGCTCGAAGTGAGGAACTGGCGGCGCAGAAGTCGTCACAGAGGGCGACTTTGGCGGAGGTCGAGGCTCGTCTGGCTCAGGCGGTGGACTTCGATGAGGCTGAGCTAAGATCACAGGCGCTGGTCCAGGCTGCTGATGACAGGAGGACGAGGCTAGCTTCGCTTGGAGATCGGATCCGATCTTATCATGTACGCCTATAGGCTCCTCCATGTATCCCATCCTTTTGGAATTTAATAAAAATTCATTCTTTTGTCGTCTTTGTTTGTTTGGATAATGAGGCATGGCTGTCTGTTGGTTCAGAGGTCGCGATGACATAACCAATTGAGATGTTGCCAGTCTCGAGGTTAGCCCATTGCGGGGCTAAAAGGGGAGATACTTGCCTTTTGTAAATGTCAGCAAGCATCGAGATTGAGACTTAGCTGTCTGTTGGTTCAGAGGTCGCAATGACGTAACCAATTGAGACGCCGCTAAGCTCAATGGTAGATGAGACTTGGCTATCTGCCGGTTCAGAGGTCGCAATGACATAACTGGTTGAGAAGCCACCAAGCTCAACAATGAGTGATACTCGTCTTTTGTAAATGTCAACGAGTATCGAGACCTGTTTTTTGTAAATGTCAATAGGACTCGGGATTGAGACTTAGCTGTCTGCTGGTTCAGAGGTCGCAATGACGTAACCAATTGAGACGCCACTAAGTTCAATGGTAGATGAAACTTGGCTATCTGCCAGTTCAGAGGTCGCAACGACATAACTGGTTGAGAAGCCACCAAGCTTCAAAATAGGTGATACTCGTCTTTTGTAAATGTCAACGAGTATCGAGACCTGTCTTTTGTAAATGTCAACAGGACTCGGGATTGAGACTTGTCTTTTGTAAATGTCAACAAGCTCAAAATAGGTGATACTTATCTTTTGTAAATGTCAATAAGTATCGAGACCTGTCTTTTGTAAATGTCAACAGGGCTCAAGATTGAGACTTAGCCGTCTACTGGTTCAGAGGTCGCGATGACGTAACCAATTGAGACGCCACTAAGCTCAATAGCAATGGAGTTTAGGAATAGTCTCGTTTTCACGGGGAGAAACGAGGGAATCGCTGTCATAGGTTTAATGTTAACATAACAGCGGGATATATGTAGTCCTACCATTCTATGGATGAGAATTGGTAGGTGATTTTGGAGGTCTCGTTATCTCGGGGAGAAACGAGGGGATTGCTGTCATAGGTTTAATGTTAACATAACAGCGGGATATATGTGGTCCTACCATTCTATGGATGAGAATTGGTAGGTGATTTTGGACGTCTCGTTATCTCGGGGAGAAACGAGGGGATTGCTGTCATAGGTTTAATGTTAACATAACAGCGGAATATATGTGGTCCTACCATTCTATGGATGAGAATTGGTAGGTGATTCTGGAGAGGGAATCAAGTGGGAGCAGGTCCCTTGGGATTTTAAGCAAACCCCCAGCTATCAACAGGTTTGATATGCTTGGAGAAAGAGAGAGGCTCTCTTTGTGCGCATTCCGGACGCGCGGATCTCGATCAGAGGTGTAATGTTAACTTGATCGAGAGCAAGATCCTTGATTAAGGATAGTACTTTTTTAAGAACTTGCCATTGATCGGCATCATAAGGAGGTCGCCATCTGCAGTCGTAAGGCGGTATGCTCCGTTTGAATAGACTGTCTCTATCACAAACGGTCCTTCCCATTTAGGCTGAAATTTGCCTTTGGTCTTGTGCGTCATAATCATCGGTCGTCTGACGGCTAAGACTAGGTCTCCTTTGTGGAAGACTCTCTGCTTGACCTTCTTATTGAAGGCTTTTGACATCCGAGCCTGATATAGCTCGATGTGTTGCTGAGCTTGCAGCCGCTTCTCGTCCAGGGCTTCGAGCTCTTGAAGACGCAGGCGATCATTGTCTTCTGATGTCATTTTAGTAGTCAGGGCTACTCGCAATGATGGCACCTGGATTTCTAATGGGATGACCGCTTCGCACCCATATACCAGGGAGAAAGGCGTATTGCCTGTCGGTGTCCGAACCGTAGTCCGGTAGGCCCAAAGGCATTCACCGAGCTTTTCGTCCCAATCTCGCTTGTTCGAGGAGACAAACTTCTTGAGCAGCTTGATGATTGTCTTGTTAAATGCCTCTGCCAAGCCGTTGGCGGCAGGATTGTAGGCGGTTGAAGCCACATTCTGAATTCGGTATTTATCGCAGAACCGATAGAACCCTTGGCTTACGAACTGGGGACCATTGTCATGGATGATCCGTCTGGGTACACCAAATCGATGGATGACCTGGTGTTTGATGAAGCTAACCAGATTGGAGGTTTTAACTTCGGCCAACGGTGTGGCCTCTGCCCATTTTGAGAAGTAATCGGTTATTGCCAGGATAAACCGGTGACCTCTTGCCGAAGAGGGACTGATTGGCCCTACGACATCGACTCCCCATGCTTCAAATGGCCATGAAGCAACAGTAGGGTGGAGCAACTCCGAAGGTTGGTGTATGAAGTCTGCATGGACCTGGCACGCCTTACACCTTCGTGCATATTGGGTGGCATCGGCCATCATGGTCGGCCAGTAGTACCCAAGTCTGTGCAGCCTGTCTTTAAGCTTTGGACCCGGCTGGTGAGCTCCGCAAATGCCATCATGTGCTTCTTTAAGCACTTCCTGTGCCTCTGAATGAGAGAGACAACGGAGGAGGACACCGTCATATGAACGACGGTAGAGTGTCTTCAAAGTGGGATCATAGTAGAAACGGAGCGACCTTCGTCTGATGGACGCCGCTTCTTTGGGATCGTCTGGAAGCAGACCGTGCAGAGCGTAGTCAATGAGAGGGAAGCGCCAATCCCTCGGCTCAAGACCCACGGAGATATTATGGACCTCTTGAATCTTTAGCATATGCTTGGAGCATACGAGATGCAGGGTTGCGACTGTGAGGTGATACTCGGTGTCGGCCGGTAAGGCTAGTGTTGTCGCTAATGCAGCGAGAGCATCCGCCTTGGTATTTTGAGATCGGGACACATGCCCGATGTAGAAGCCTTCAAATAAGCTAGCCAATTCGATGGCTGTATGATAATAAGGCACCAAGTCCTCATGGCGGACTTCATATTCGCCTTTTACCTGGCTAATGATCAACTTTGAATCGCCATAAGCTTCGAGGTAGCGTACTCCCATTCCCTGGGCGAGCTGGAGACCGATGAGCAGAGCATTGTATTCCGCTACATTATTAGAGCATGATTCTGTCAAGGAGAATGCTCTGGGAATGATATGATCCTGTGGGGAGATGAACACAACCCCCACCCCGGCAATAATTTTCCCTTTGGGGCCCATCCGCGATGCTCCGTCGAAGAACATCTGCCACACTTCCTCTGCTGAGGTTGCATTAGACTCGAAGACTTCATCAGGGATGTCTTCGTGAAGTTTTGAATGTTCTGGAACTGGATGAGCAGCTAAGAACTCTGCAAGGGCCTGGCCTTTAACTGCCTTCTGAGGAGTAAAGGTCATGTCGTATTGAGACAACAGGAGTGCCCATTTAGCCAACCTTGAATTCAGCGACCCTGGCTTCGTCATGAGAAGACGTAAAGGGTTCACCCTGGAGATGACATGTATGGTTTGGCCAACCAAATAATGTCGCGTCTTCTGGACAGCGAAGACGAGAGCTAAACATTCTTTCTCAATAGGATTGTAGCGAGATTCCGCTCCTATGAGAGTCCTGCTCAGATAGTAAATGGCCTGCTCGTGGCCATTGTCGTTCTTTTGAGCGAGGAGGGCGCCGAGGGAATAGTCCAGAGCTTTTACATAAAGCAAGAATGGTTTCCCTGATGTAGGGGCCACTAAGACCGGAGGTTTTGTGAGATACCTTTTAATGTCTTCATAAGCTTCTTGACAAGCTTGGTCCCATATGAAGGCAGTACCCTTTTTCATGAGACGGGTAAAGGGCTGGCAACGGCCCGAAAGATTTGCTATGAATCTTCTGATGTAGGCTAATCTGCCTTGCAAGCCTCGGAGCTCTTTGAGGTTCCTCGGTGGATGCATGTCCTGTATGGCTTTGACTTTGTCTGGGTCCAGATAGATCCCTTTTGATGTGACAATGAACCCAAGGAATTTGCCACTGGACACTCCCAAGAAGGATTTTGTCGGGTTCATTTTCAGCTGATGAGCCCGCATTATGTCGAACATCGTTCTCAGATCGCGAAGATGTTCAATTTTGCTGCGGCTTTTGACGGCAATGTCGTCAACATAGCATTCCACCGTCTTTCGGAGATGGTCGCGGAAGATCATGCTCATCGCCCGCTGGTAGGTTGCTCCGGCGTTCTTCAGTCCGAAGGGCATTACAGTGTAGCAGTATACCCCCAATGGCGTTCGGAAAGAAGTATGCTTCTCGTCATCAGGATACATCTTGATCTGGTTGTACCCTGAGAAGCCGTCCATGAAAGACATCCTCTCGAATCCGCATGTGTTGTCGATCATGACATCGGTGATCGGCAGTGGGAATTCATCTTTGGGACAGGCCGTATTGAGATCACGGTAGTCGATGCAGATTCGTATTTTCCCATTCTTCTTGAGGACGGGGACTATGTTAGCCACCCAATCTGGATGTTGTTCCTCCCGGATGAAGCCACAAGCAATGAGCTTATGAACTTCGGCTTCAATAGCCTCCATGATGTTCGGGCGGAACCGACGTTGTTGCTGCTTGACTGGCTTAACGTCGGGCTTGATGTTTAGACGGTGCATAGCGACCTGTGGATCAAGTCCGGGCATGTCTTCATAGCTCCAGGCGAAAACATCTATATACTCTTTTATGAGTATTATCAATTCTTCCTTTTCGATGAGTGATAAGCTTTCACTTATGAAAATAGGCTTGGGGTGATCTTGACTACCCAAGTTAACCTGGATCACCTTGTCTTCGGTAGGCGGCTCGCGCAGCTCAAACCGCTTTTCCCATTGGAGACTTAATTGCTGGGCCCATGATTCCTCATTGGCAACCTCTGCGGGTTCCAACTGACTGCTTGAAGTCATGAGGCTTTCGAATATTCCTCCTATGCTGACATCAGAGTCCCATTCGGAGGATGAGGCCGACTGTGATGGGATCGATCCATCGCCTTTGTCCTGAACCGTTGTTGATGATGTGGGTGTAACATAACCCAACCCCCTGCGTGTACTATCATAGTAATTTGCAGGTTTCCCTCTTGGGACGGAGTTACGCATCAAGCTGCGTCTTCCTTTTCCGAAGTTTAGGCCCGCTCCCTGCTTCAGGTTGTAACCCATCTTCTTCATAATATGGCGCGCTGATGGCGCGTAATGAAAGAACTGTGGAGCATCCGACTCTGAGCTTGAGTCTGTAGTTGAGAATCTCCCTGGCCGGGCTCTGCCGAAGATTATCGGCGACTGACCTTGCTTGGACGGAGGGACTACCAGCGTGGCCCCTTCTATGGCTTCCACGGATGTACTAGCCACACTCGACTCATGTACGGGCATATGAAGAGAGCCATCCATAATGGATTTAATCGACTCGATGCTCGCAGGATAATCAAAAGAAATATTATCATTAATTATCCATTCGCCTTCCTCATCAGAAGGGATCTTACATCGGGGATCATTAAAGCATGCTACAATTGGCTCGCCAATCAGAATGGCCGGCATGCCCGTTTCAGATTCCGAATCTGCCTCATTGCCACTTTCATCATCGTCTGGCAATGGTTCTCCCGGCGTTCCACTAGCCTCTTGATATAGGAGAGCATCAGTGAAGTAGTTTTCCACCCCCTTAAAGGGTTGCTTTTCAGCGAAGACAGTTCGTACTGTCGCATCATCTTCAACATACTTGAAGCACTGATGGAGAGTGGAAGGAACGATCCAGTTGGCATGGATCCAAGGTCGTCCTAGTAGCAGGTTGTATGATGTGTCAGCATCAATGACATAGCATGTCACCTCTGACTTCAGGCTTCCGATTCTGCAGCGGAGCCGAATCTTTCCAAGCGGATGGCTGCTCCCGGCGTTGAAACCATATATTGTAGTGGTGGTTGCGGACAACCTGTACAATGGTATGCCGAGGAAATAGAGGAGTCTTTTGGGGATGATGCTGAGTGCAGACCCCGGATCGACTTGTACTCTTTCAATGCATGTTGAACCGATATATCCGGTATAGTACAGAGGTCGATCATGCTTGTTGTCCTTGAGAAGCATATCTTCCGCCGTAAAGGTAATAGCAGGCACCTTGGATTGTGCGTGATGGCACTCTGAGCAGGAAGGCTGCATCTCATCACCAAGAACCTCAGGCATGCATGTCAGAAAGGACTCCGAATCGGCCAGCGCATCTCTGAGTGCCTCTCTTGTCTCTTTAGAGAGACGAAGGAGCTCGTGTATTGTGATACGAGCCGGGATATTGGCTAAATGGGCCAATATATCAAAGCGAAAGGGCGTGGCTAACCCTTGGCCTGGCGGTTTCTTCAACACATGGTCGAACCGCACTTCCTTAGGCTTCTCCTTCCCTTTGGTCAGGACTGGAGTGGATGCCGGCATTGGTACTGACGTCGTTTGCTGTTGTATCTCGTCAGTAGACTTGTCATACTGCCTTAAGTATGATTTTCCAGACCGGGTGCCTGCCTGTTGAGGTGCATCTGCCTGCGCTGTACAGGCATGCTTCTCTTCTTCTGAATCGCTGAGGGAAGCCGAAGTAAGATTACCATCATCTGGCAGGACAGAGATGACATTGCAGGACTTGCCCTTTTTGCTGGAGTCCTTCGACGTCCGCTGTACGTCTTGGACGAGGTCAGGGTGTATCCACATAACTTCCCCTGTCTCCAATGTCAAAGGGACGAGACCCTTGTTGTATTGAGTCATGGCTGGAGGATGCCTGACTTCCAACCGCGGCGCCGAGGCTGAATAGGTCCCGTCGGGAACTGTGACCTTCTGGGCAGTGCCGAACTCAAGAGTCACCATATTGGCAGTGACTTTCTTCTGTTCCGTCTTCAATGTGAGGACTCCGGCGTCGACCAAAGCTTGAATTCTATCCTTGAGAACATAGCACTTGTCAGTAGGATGATGGACCATCCTATGATAAAGACAGTATTTGGGGTCGTTTGTGCGCCCTATCTCATTAGGACGCCGAGCATCCGGTAGCTTCATTTTGTTCCCTTTGTGGAGCAGATGGAATATCGTGACCACCTGGTCATCTCTGAAGGAGTACTGCTTCGGAGGAAACTTGGGCTCTTGGCTGTTGACGCCGCTCTTCTTGGCCTTTGACTGCATGTCCCCGGTCAGCTCGACGGACATAATCTCCTTCCCTTTAGCTTGGGAAGACTGCGGGAGATCGCTACGCCCTTTGTTGTTCGCGCCCCATTTGCTCCTAGGGGCGGATGGCTCGAACTTCTTAGCCGATTTCTCGGCTATCTCGGCTTGTTCGACCAATTCCTTCCAAGTATGGGCTTTGACAGCCCCCATGCGGACTTCTACTTGATCCAAGAAGTTGTGCCTGCATGTCTGTAAGAGCATGGGTAATGGCATCCCTGCCGGGCACATCAGAGATAGATTTCTGAACCGCTCAATGTATTCACGGACAGATTCGCCTTTCCTCTGTACAGTGGAAAGGAGCTTGTCCATGGTCACTTCGGTATCATCCTCATAGAAGCGAGAGAGGAACCGAGTTTCCAGGTCGATCCAGGAATTGATAGAGTCCTGAGGAAGGCTTCGGAACCAGTCGAATGCCACCCCTTTCAAGGTGCCGATGAACAACCTAGCCATGATGGCGTCGTTGTTTAGAACATTACCGGTCTGGGACCGGAAATAGTAGATGTGCTGATTGGGCGAGCTCTTACCATCATACGTGTGCAACGTTGGTGGTTTGAACTTTGGCGGATATGGCACCGAATCCCACTCCAGCGGATAAGGACGGACTGCCCCTACCTTCTTTAATTCATCCCTCTGAGCTAGGGATGCGATTTGAGCTTGAAGGCCTTTAAGGACTTCGGCATCCAGGGAAGAGCCTCCCTTAGATTTCTCCGTCTTGGGTGGATCGTTGCTGAGGTGTCCCTCCTCATGATTGCTCCCGGTATCATCATTCTGGTTGCTGAGGAGCTGAGCGAGCATCTGTTGAATATTGTCCGGGCCTCTTGCTGAATTCTGGAAGTTTGCCCCTGAGCTTCCAGGCGCTGACGAAGATCATCATTGGCGTTATCGGCCATATTAACCGATGCTTTGTCCGTTCGCACAGAACTGACTGTTGCTGAAGAGGCATACCCGCTGTCTTCATCTTCTCCATCAGATGATTGGGGTGATCGCCTGGACTGTGGCGAGATCAGGGCCTTTGAGGAAGAAGGCTGTTCATAATTATAGGGTATCGCTACCCTGGATCTGGTGTTTCGGAAAACACCTTCTTCGCGCACCAAGACTTCACCTAAGCCCGGGCTATAATCTGGATCTGGGGAGCCGAAAGGGGTATCATCAGATATATGACCTTCCCTGTGTCGCTCTCGTCCTCTTCCGGTCATGTTGACGGATGCGAAGGCTGGGCCTCGCGAAGCACTCCTTTCATGATGTCTCTTCATGGCATGTGCGGACAACCGGTCAAACACCGATTGATGGTGCGGAGGCGCCACCTTGATTGGATATTGCTGACAATGGGCTGAATGGATTGTCACAAGTCGGCATCCTCTTTGACAACAGGGGAGGTGGTTTGGAGAAACTCCAATTCCCGCTTGTTCGTCAAGAATTGTCGCAGGTTAGGCTCAACAGAGCCTGAACAACCCCGTGGAGAGGCCTTTATGGAGCGTACAAGGGATGATGCTCCGTTCTTCTTATCCCTGCAGAAGGGATTAGTACTGAATAGTACTTTGGCGCTAGCTTCGCCGACAGGTGCGAGCTTAGTGCCTGATGAATCGGGGAGCGGAGCACGCTGTGGTGCTTTGCCCGCTATTCTGCTGCGAAGGGGATCAACCTCAGATAACACTGCGGTCTTAGCCTTGCGGCTGCGAACCCAGTGAATTCGTTGTGGTACAATAGCTTCGCTTGTGCGAGCGAGGCTAACAGGAGGCTTTGCTGCCTTTGATTCAGATGACGGTATGATTGCCGTCGTGACTTTATGGCTGGCAGCATCGTCAGGGCAGATGGGCATCTTACCCTTTTCTTCGCGGGAGAGGCGCAGTCTCGGCGTGACTACTCCGGGAGCTTTGGTTGAAGACTCCTGTTTAGGCTTCCATATCAGCCTTGACAGGGGACGCCTAGGTTCGCAAGGAACCTGAATAGCCACAAGCGGGGCTGCGGGGTGCTGGCAGGATTCTGCCTCTGGTTTCTGATTTGAAACCTTGGCCATGAAGACCTTCCTGTGCTTCCGTGCTCGAAGCATCAGGCCACCCCCAGAGAGGACTTCTTCAAATCTTCCTTGATCGATCTGAATGACCAGGTTCTCAGAAGTGCAGGATCTGGGCTGCGGGCATGTTTCCTTGTTGCGCCAGAGAACTGCGGCAGGTTTGCAGAGAACCTTTTCCGTCTCCGCAGAGACTTTGCTTGAAGATTTAGCCAGAGAAGATCTGGCTGCACCGGCTTTTCTGAATTCAGAGATAGACCCGAAGGTCTGTTCGTCGCATTGCGACACTTGATTCTCAGCAGAGGAGAATACAGTCCCCAGCGGAGTCGCCATCTTGTTTTCCATTATGTTTGCAAAGGGGAAAAACTTACAATAAAAGTTTGAGGAGCTAAATTACAAGTATTCTCAAAAGATTACAAGTAGATCTCCTCAGAGATTCTGGGAAAATGTGCCGATAGGAGTCTGGTCAGCGCGCGACCACTTTGTCCCTTTGACGATGCGAGCGATGATATTCCCTTCTCGCCTGGTTCGGGGAATCAGAGAATAGAGGATTGGTAGAACCCTCTTGCTGCTTCTCAAAATCGCCTTCAATAAGGAATTCCTTCTCGCCTGGTTCCGGAGATTCCTTGAGAAGAAGGACGATGTTAGGGTATCAACACCCTGATTAGAGAAAGCAATTCTCTAAAAAGTCTCTGAATTCGAGAGCACGTGGTGCCTTGTGAAGAAGCCTCTGCTTGTGGAGTCCTCCTGTATGCATGCGTCTCTCCTTGATTCCTCTCCGTTGATCGATCTCTCCTTCTCTGTTGATTTCTCTCGATTGATCGATCTCTCTCCTTTGTGCCCCTGACGGGCTATTTATAGGGAGAGCAAGGGTATAATCGTCCCCCTTGAAGATATGGAAACAGATTGAACCGAATCTGTTTGAATCTGGAAAGTAGCCTTACTGTGAGGCTAGGATAGCTTCTGCGGAGCTAGAAAATGGCAAGTCGGTTGATCTGTTTTGATCCTTTCCATATTGTTAGGAGATTCTCCCTGATCCTCTTACTCGTTTCAAGAGAGTCAAGAGATTGCGGCAATCACCTGCCATATTTGAATCCTGATTGGATTTGATTAGATTGAATCCGATCTCATCAGGAGATTTTGATTGGTCAAAGGTTGACCATAGCAGGCTGATAGCGGAGCTGCCCGCTTTGAAGCTCATAGCGGAGCTAGAGGCAATTCCTAGCGAAGTCCGAAAAGAGGGTTTTCGGCGAAGCTATCAGTTAGCTTCCTGGCGATGCTCTGGATGATGCTAGCCTCTCAAACGAGGCTATCTCCTTGGGCTAATGTAATGCTAAATGCTAGCATTTTAGACCTACTGAGGTCTGTTTAGAAACAATCCGGGTTCACTGTTCTGCTTGCTGGATCAGTGGAGTCCAAACCGCTTCCCTGTCCCTTGGAGGTGGGTGAAAACTGGTCTTCAGCTCGTCTGTCCCTTGTCTTTTGTAAATGTCAACAAGTTTAGACATCGTTCGGACCAATGAGAATCTTGTCTTTTTTAAGTGTCAACAATAACATTTACCATCACATTTTCATATTTATTCATTTTATTCTGCACAATTATTAATAATTTATAATTTATTGTGTGCAGGCCTCGAATTATTATTTTAATAATAAAGAAAGCTTAATGAAGCCCAAAAGCCCATATTTGAAGCCCAAGAGTCAAAGTGCAAATAGCAGATTGTCGAAGTGCAATTATGCAAGGGCTAAAGTTGCAATTATTAAAGATGAGGGAAGGATAGAATTCTGCCCAACCCTAAACTCTTGCAGGATGAGCATAAAAGCCAAAGATAAGAAGGAAATTCGTGGATAAAAGATTTGGGATATTTGAGATCAAGGTAACTTGATTTCTAAGTTATCTCGAAAATCCAGAATAAAGAGCCAGGATCACACTTCCAGAAGCAAGCGCCCAGATGAACGGACCAGAAGAAGCCACGCGCCAAAGCGCGTGGCCAGATTCCCTAGAAATGCCGCAATTCCACGGCAAAATCCCAGTTTTTGCGGCACTTTGATGTTATCTGGATACCAGATTTCGTGGGCGACTTTATCCGGGACTCTTCGACCTTCTGCACCTATAAATACCCCCTGCAGTGCAACGTACAGAGTAGTCCAGAGGCAAGCCAAGGGCCAAAAGCTAGGGTTTAGTTTTTAGGTTAGATTTTAATTTCGTTTTTATTTTGTAAATTTTGTAGCTGAGAGTGGAGGAAACTTTCATGGAGGATGGAGTCTTCGCTTGTACTGAGGTGACAGCAGTATAAGCCCGCTTATCTTCCATTATTAATGAAATCCGTTTAAGGTTCGTTTTTGTTATTATTTTATATTTTTCATCTCTTGTTTATTCTTGTGTTTCTCTGTTTCTATTTTCTTTCTTCTATTTGTTCTCTAATGCCTTGTGAACAATGAGACCCAACTGCTTCGAGACTGCCTAGCCAACGAAGATCCCTTGATGGCTTATGGCGATTAACTTCCTATACGCCATACTTGCAAGTCTTCCGAGAAAAGGTAAATCATCGCACGAATCAAAGGTAAGCAGGCTGAAGAGGTTCGTACGTGTTTTCTTTATTTTCTTTCTTTAGTTTTGATTCACATCTTCCACAATTCTTTTCTTCACTTCATTGTAAATACTATTCATTGTAAATACCACTGCTAATAATAAAAAGGAAAAAAAAGGAGATAACTTGCTTAACGCTTCCATCGCAGTCCCTCCTTGAGGATCACGACCCGCATAGCCCTGCTACCGCGGATTAGTATTGAGAACCTCGCACACCTTTAATTCTTAAATCTAATATTTTATTTTTGCGTGCAGGTAAAAATCAATCAAACAAATTGGCGCCGTTGCCGGGGAGGGACGGTAAGTTTATCTCTAAAACAAAATTTTAATTTTTAACTAATTCTTTATTCTTTTCTGTTTGCAGGTTTGGAGAACAGGAAACAGAAACAGAGCAGCATCAAGGACATACAACAACCCAGTGCCTCTGCCCTCGAAGGCAGAGCACCAGGGCCTACATATTTGCCGCAGATCTGCGGCAATAGTAGTTCACTACTAATTTGGTTTTCTGCAGGTTGCTGCAAATTGTAAATTCTGTTTACTGCTCTATTTATTTTGTTCTGTGATATACCTCCTTACTGCTAATTAATTCAACAGTAAACTATTTGTTGTTAAAGATAAAATTGATTAGACGTTTGCATATTAGGCACGTGTCTTTTCAATTCATTTATTGTTACTGTTGAAGAGTGCTGGAGCAAGGTACGTACGCATTGCATGTAGAATAGGACTCATCTCTTGGTTGATTTTCTGCTTTGAGTGAATCTTATCTACTTATCTTGTATACTTGCACTAATTCATCTTAAGGGCATAACCCATTAACAAGATAAGGTGGGGATTTCATCACCCTTCCTTAGCCCAAAAATCATATCCAAAGCACTCACTAACCCAAGCCTAACTTAAAAATTAGCAGACGTTGGCCCTAGGGACATCTCGGACTCAATAGGAGATTATCCTAAGGGGGAACAGTGCTGGAAGTTGACTCCTGCCAAATCAGTGTCTAGGAAGGGGATTAAGGGCCGAAAGCCCGAAGATTGGTGGTTATTTAATTAAGGAACGTCTTTGACGGAAAACCTCCCACCACTCTTGCCCTGACCTGGCTGATTAACTCGTGGTCAAAATCTGCACCCGACCTCCCGTGGACAGTCTAACCAGTTAGGAGTCGTCTAGGTCATAGGTCTACCCTAACTTAGGATGGAATTTTTTTTTGTTTATTTGTTTGTTTGTTTGTTGGTGTGATATGGCATATAATAATAATTTTTCCAACTTTAATCCATATTACACACCTAACTATTTTTCGGATATTACCAACCCGGCATATCATAACTTTGACCAATCTAGTGTGCCGGAATGGTCTTATCTGAATAATTATAACCCATACCCCCCATCTTATGACCATGATTTTCATACTTTCAACTCGTCACAGAGTTCATGGGGTTTCGATTCCCCCGAGTCCAATTTTCAACCGACTTGTCCTCCGTCTCCACCTTGTCCACAATATTCCTAAGAGTCATACTCTGATCCACCTATTCAGAATAGAATACCATCTATCGGGAAAATGATAAGTATGCATGAGTCCAAGCAACAATTACCATCTATCGCAGACATGATAATGCGTGAGTCCACCGACTCACAACTTCATCACGATTACACTTCATCTTTTCAAGTCCAATCACAGCATGATGCACCTATCGACTATGAAAGGATGCTTGCAGCCATGACTCAGGCTAGATTAGCCCGTGATCGTGACATAGATCTGATGGTTCAATCCTTACGTTCTCACCGTTCGGCCATTTCTGATATCACAGACCACTCTCTTAGAGCCGACGAACCAAGTTGCTTTGGACAACAAGATTCTATTTCAGTGCCATCATTTGAACTTGCCGAAACTCCAATTCTTGATAATATGGCAAGTTTCTCCTTTCCTGAAATAGAACTTGAGCATGAATATGATCATGATCTTCCACTCGATGATTCAATTTTATTTCCTGATCCAATAATGACTCCAGTGTCTCCACCTGATTTCACTTTTCCCGAGTCAACATTAGATCCTATTCCAATTCATAATGAAATTGAATCACCCATTTTAGATGATCATATTGAACTTGACCAATTGTGCAATTTTGAAAATCCTATGGATAAATTGGCAAGTTCTTTTTATTACATTGAACCCAATGAGATATGCGACCTAGATACTTCTGAAACTGATTGTACAATTCTGACGGAAGATGTTGACCTTAGTTTTGAAGAATTGTATGGCGATGAGCAAGAATTCCTTAATATTGGAAGTAAAGAGATATTACCCATATTAGGTCACATTCCATTGTGGGAAGAAGATTGTGGACTTGAGTTTCAATTTCTTGACTTGGACTCAATTCTTGAACCTAGCCCGACTCCTGAGCCCTTACTTGATTTGAGCATCTTCCTTGAGTCGGTATTCGTTCCCGTACCTATAATGTCCAAGTCAATAATTCCATCTTTTCATACTCCATTTTGGGACAAGGAGGTTGAGACAATTAACTCTGAAATTTATTATGAAATTTGGAAATTTGATGGGGTGGAAATTCTAAAAAATGATTATACATATATTTTAGTGGGTTATGTAAGGAAAGTTTCTGGTAGGTTCCACCAAATTATCTGTTATCTTGATTGGGCCGCATTTCGTGGACCAATTAGACCACCTCCGGAACCACCACCCTAAGGTAACTTCCGCCTTCCCTTGTTCTGTTTCATGCGTACATGCATTCATTCATACATTGAGGACAATGCATGAGATAAGTGTGGGGGTGGGCTTTACTAACATACTAACATAAGTAGAAACTAACAAAAATTTGCTAATAAAAAAAATTTAAAAAAAATGTTATAAAAAGGACAGTATTTTGACTTATTTTTTTGAAAGAAACCTAAGTTAGTTTTAAGGATTAGGAAAATCATGATTAGGATTTCTAAAAACTTGGTCAAAATAAATAAATTGTTGAATTTTTAGGTATAAGAGGAAAAATTGAATAATTAGTTAGTCTTAATTTTACCTTAATGAAATGTGCATACCTAATGCATATCTAGGATTCTAAGACGAAGACCTTTGTGCCTCATATATATATTACAAAAAAAAAGAAAATCACTAATTAAGCTGGATACATGTGCCTCAAGAAGCATAAGTATTCATGCCTAAAGGTGAGTAAATAAAATAAAGTCCTTAGTTTTGGGGCCTAGTTCACTCGAATTTGAGTCCGCGGGGTGTTTTCTCACCTGGTGCCCTAAAGCCAACCGGTTTGGGAGTCATCGACTTTAAATTCGCTACATGGGTGGATTAGAAAGCCTAATAAAACTAAGAAATATGATATATGTATTAACACATCTAATAGTCAATTAGTTAGGTATGAGGGCCTCAAGAAGCCTTGATACTTACACAAAAAAAAATTAGATGAGTTATACATGCTTAAAAAAAATTTATTAACACATCTAATAATCAATTAGTTAGGTATTAGGGCCTCAAGAAGCCTTAATGCTTATACGAAAGAAAATTAGATGCGTTATACATAATAAAAAAAGAAAAAAAAATTAAACAAATAAAGAGGCATGAGAGTCCAAGTTAAGGAATTCCTAGTAAAAACATAAGGATGCATATGATTTTTGGTAACGAAAAAGACTATATTAGAAATTCAATTTTAATCCTTACCTAAAATGGAAAACAATTAACTTTATAAAGACTAAGTTTGAAGAATGAATAAAAGTGAGGATCCTAAAACTTATAGACTACTTAGTCTCTTCAAATATAATTCAAATATTTTTCTTTTTATGGATTTTGTGGGTGTAATCCGCTGAAAACCCTCACGAGACAACACTCGTCCTCTAGGGTAACCTAGAGGTTTAACGGCTTGTTGCACGTGCTAAGTGCAATCGTGATTCCTACGAAAGTGAGTTAGGTTAGATTAACTTTTCATTTCTTTTTCTTTTTCTTTATTTTTACTCGAGGACGAGCAAAAAGATAAGTGTGGGGGTGTGATTGGTAGTCAAAAGTGCATTTTTATCATAACATTTACCATCACATTTTCATATTTATTCATTTAATTCTGCACAATTATTAATAATTTATAATTTATTGTGTGCAGGCCTCGAATTATTATTTTAATAATAAAGAAAGCTTAATGAAGCCCAAAAGCCCATATTTGAAGCCCAAGAGTCAAAGTGCAAATAGCAGATTGTCAAAGTGCAATTATGCAAGGGCTAAAGTTGCAATTATTAAAGATGAGGGAAGGATAGAATTCTACCCAACCCTAAACTCTTGTAGGATGAGCATAAAAGCCAAAGATAAGAAGGAAATTCGTGGATAAAAGATTTGGGATATTTGAGATCAAGGTAACTTGATTTCTAAGTTATCTCGAAAATCCAGAATAAAGAGCCAGGATCACACTTCCAGAAGCAAGCGCCCAGATGAACGGACCAGAAGAAGCCACGCGCCAAAGCGTGTGGCCAGATTCCCTAGAAATGCCGCAATTCCATGGCAAAATCCCAGTTTTTGCGGCACTTTGATGTTATCTGGATACCAGATTTCGTGGGCGACTTTATCTGGGACTCTTCGACCTTCTGCACCTATAAATACCCCCTGCAGTGCAACGTACAGAGTAGTCCAGAGGCAAGCCAAGGGCCAAAAGCTAGGGTTTAGTTTTTAGGTTAGATTTTATTTTCGTTTTTATTTTGTAAATTTTGTAGCTGAGAGTGGAGGAAACTTTCATGGAGGATGGAGTCTTCGCTTGTACTGAGGTGACAGCGGTATAAGCCCGCTTATCTTCCATTGTTAATGAAATCCGTTTAAGGTTCGTTTTTGTTATTATTTTATATTTTTCATCTCTTGTTTATTCTTGTGTTTCTCTGTTTCTATTTTCTTTCTTCTATTTGTTCTCTAATGCCTTGTGAACAATGAGACCCAACTGCTTCGAGACTGCCTAGCCAACGAAGATCCCTTGATGGCTTATGGCGATTAACTTCCTATACGCCATACTTGCAAGTCTTCCGAGAAAAGGTAAATCATCGCACGGATCAAAGGTAAGCAGGCTGAAGAGGTTCGTACGTGTTTTCTTTATTTTCTTTCTTTAGTTTTGATTCACATCTTCCACAATTCTTTTCTTCACTTCATTGTAAATACTATTCATTGTAAATACCACTGCTAATAATAAAAAGAAAAAAAAAGGAGATAACTTGCTTAACGCTTCCATCGCAGTCCCTCCTTGAGGATCACGACCCGCATAGCCCTGCTACCGCGGATTAGTATTGAGAACCTCGCACACCTTTAATTCTTAAATCTAATATTTTATTTTTGCGTGCAGGTAAAAATCAATCAGAGGGGTATCATCAGGCTGCTGCTTTAGAACTCCTGGTGGATGGCCTTGAGAAGGCTGTAGAGGAGTGGCGCCATCTCTATTGCTCAGACCCGGCGTCCTTAGCTGACGAGCAGCTCGCTTGTCTTGTTGCCCGAAAGCACGAGGCCCGGCTTGCCGCTCAAGAGGCTGCTAAGGCCGTCTCTTCTGATCTGAAATCCTTGGAAGTAAGGCAAGCGGAGGTTGGAAGTGCAATTGACGCCTCCACTAGTGCTCTTCTTGGCGCTGAGGATAAGATTGCGAAGGCTGAGGAAATGATTAGGAAAGCAAAACTCCTCTTATCCAAGGCCATACCGGTGCGTCTTGAGGAAACTGCGCGGCTTGAAGAGCTCAGAGCTCAGAGTGAGGAGTTTGCGCAGCAGGAGTTGTCACAAAGGGCAACTTTGGCGGAAGTTGAAGCTCGTCTGGCCCAGGCGGTGGACTTTGATGAGGCTGAGCCGAGGTCACAAGCGCTTGCCCAGGCTGCTGATGACAGGAAGACGAGGCTAAACGCCCTCGGAGAGCGGCTCAGATTGTACAGTGTACGCTCGTAGGTCATTGTATACGTGCCTCCATGTGTCCCCATCTTTTGGAATTAATGTAAATTCTTTCTTTTGTTTTGGCTTCTGTCGAATCTCCAATCTTGTTCTTGCTTGAGGACGTAATCTTTGAGATGTGGCTATCTGTCGGTTCAGAGATCGCAATGACATAACCGATTAAGACGTCAGCAATCTCGAGGTTAGCCCTTTGCGGGGCTGAAGGGGAGATACTTGCCTTTTGTAAATGTCAGCAAGCATCGGTGAGTCCTGTCTTTTATAAATGTCAACAGGGCTCGGAATTGAGACTTAACTGTCCGCTGGTTCAGAGGTCGCAATGACATAACCGGTTGAGACGCTACTAAGCTTAATGGTAGATGAAACTTGGCTATCTGCCAGTTCAGAGGTCGCAATGACATAACTGGTTGAGAAGCCACCAAGCTTCAAAATAGGTGATACTCGTCTTTTGTAAATGTCAACGAGTATCGAGACCTGTCTTTTGTAAATGTCAACAGGGCTCGAAATTGAGACTTAGCTATCTGCTGGTTCAGAGGTCGCAATGACATAACCGAATGAGACGCTACTAAGCTCAATGGTAGATGAAACTTGGCTATCTGCCAGTTCAGAGGTCGCAATGACATAACTAGTTGAGAAGCCACCAAGCTTCAAAATAGGTGATACTCGTCTTTTGTAAATGTCAACGAGTATCGAGGCCTGTCTTTTGTAAATGTCAACAGGGCTCGGAATTGAGACTTAGCTGTCTGCTGGTTCAGAGGTCGCAATGACATAACCGAATGAGACGCTACTAAGCTCAATGGTAGATGAAACTTGGCATCTGCCAGTTCAGAGGTCGCAATGACATAACTGGTTGAGAAGCCACCAAGCTTCAAAATAGGTGATACTCGTCTTTTGTAAATGTCAACGAGTATCGAGACCTGTCTTTTGTAAATGTCAACAGGGCTCGGAATTGAGACTTAGCTGTCTGCTGGTTCAGAGGTCGCAATGACATAACTGAATGAGACGCTACTAAGCTCAATGGTAGATGAAACTTGGCTATCTGCCAGTTCAGAGGTCGCAATGACATAACTGGTTGAGAAGCCACCAAGCTTCAAAATAGGTGATACTCGTCTTTTGTAAATGTCAACGAGTATCGAGACCTATCTTTTGTAAATGTCAACAGGGCTCGGAATTGAGACTTAGCTGTCTGCTGGTTCAGAGGTCGTAATGACATAACCGAATGAGACGCTACTAAGCTCAATGGTAGATGAAACTTGGCTATCTGCCAGTTCAGAGGTCGCAATGACATAACTGGTTGAGAAGCCACCAAGCTTCAAAATAGGTGATACTCGTCTTTTGTAAATATCAACGAGTATCGAGGCCTGTCTTTTGTAAATGTCAATAGGGCTCGGAATTGAGACTTAGCTGTCTGCTGGTTCAGATGTCGCAATGACATAACCGAATGAGACGCTACTAAGCTAATGGTAGATGAAACTTGGCTATCTGCCAGTTCAGAGGTCGCAATGACATAACTGGTTGAGAAGCCACCAAGCTTCAAAATAGGTGATACTCGTCTTTTGTAAATGTCAACGAGTATCGAGACCTGTCTTTTGTAAATGTCAATAGGGCTCGGAATTGAGACTTAGCTGTCTGCTGGTTCAGAGGTCGCAATGACATAACCGAATGAGACGCTACTAAGCTCAATGGTAGATGAAACTTGGCTATCTGCCAGTTCAGAGGTCGCAATGACATAACTGGTTGAGAAGCCACCAAGCTTCAAAATAGGTGATACTCGTCTTTTGTAAATGTCAACGAGTATCGAGACCTGTCTTTTATAAATGTCAACAGGGCTCGGAATTGAGACTTAGCTGTCTGCTGGTTCAGAGGTCGCAATGACATAACCGAATGAGACGCTACTAAGCTCAATGGTAGATGAAGCTTGGCTATCTGCCAGTTCAGAGGTCACAATGACATAACTGGTTGAGAAGCCACCAAGCTTCAAAATAAGTGATACTCGTCTTTTGTAAATGTCAACGAGTATCGAGTTTGTAGTGAAATTTGGGAGAAGTCTCGTTTTCTCTGGGGGGGAAACGAGAGAATTGCTGTCATAAGTTTAATGTTAACGTAACAGCGAAATGTATATGTGATCTTACCATTCTATGGATGAGAATTGGTAAGTGACTTTGGAGGTCTCGTTCTCACGAGGAGAAATGAGGGAACTGCTGTCATAGGTTTAATGTTAACATAACAGCGGAATTTATGTGGCCTTACCATCCTATGGATGAGAATTGGTAAGTGATTTTAGAGAGGGAATCAAATGGGAACTGGTCACTTAGGATTTTTAGCAAATCCCCAGCTGTCAACGGGTTTGATATGCCTTTACCAACTACCGTTTGAATTGGGCTAGCCATGCTATTCCCCTCAGCATGATGAGTTGTCGAGGACTTATGTTGGGCTTACAGGCCAACATTTTCCTCTACCCTTAATCGTTAAGGATATTGGATTATCGGGTTAATGTCTGCATAACCCTAACTTTCCTTTAGGATAACTGGTGCACGGCCAAGTTCCTGTTGGTTTATGGCTGTATGACCTCACTGGGAGGAAGAGAAAGGCTCTCTTTGTGTGTGCTTCGGGCACGGAGATCTTGATCAGAGGTGCAGTGTTAAATTGATCAAGAGAAGAATCCTTGATTAAGGATAATACTTCTTTAAGAACTTGCCATTGATCGGCATCATGAGTAGGTCGCCCTCTGCAGTCGTGAGGCGGTATGCTCCGTTTGAATAGACTGTTTCTATCACAAACGGTCCTTCCCATTTAGGCTGAAATTTGCCTTTAGTCTTGTGCGTCATAATCATTGGTCGTCTGACGGCTAAGACCAGGTCTCCTTTCTGGAAGACCCTCTGTTTGACCTTCTTATTGAAGGCTTTTGAGATTCGAGCTTGATATAGCTCGATATGCTGCTGAGCTTGTAGCCGCTTCTCATCTAGGGCTTCGAGCTCTTGAAGACGCAATCGATCATTGTCTTCTGATGTGCTCTTGGTGGTCAGAGCAACTCGCAATGATGGCATCTGGATTTCCAACGGGATGACTGCTTCGCACCCATATACCAGGGAAAAAGCCGTATTGCCTGTCGGTGTCCGAACCGTGGTTCGGTAGGCCCAAAGATATTCACCGAGCTTTTCGTCCCAATCTCGCTTATTCGAGGAGGCAAATTTCTTGAGCAGCTTGATGATTGTTTTGTTGAATGCTTCCGCCAAGTCATTGGCAGCAGGATTATAGGCAGTTGAAGCCACATTCTGAATTCGGTATTTATCGCAGAACCGATAGAATACTTGGCTTATGAATTGGGGACCGTTATCGTGGATGATCCGCCTAGGGACACCAAATCGATGGATGACATGGTGTTTGATAAAGTGAACCACATTAGAGGTTTTGACTTCGGCCAATGGTACGGCTTCTGCCCATTTTGAGAAGTAATCGGTTATTGCCAGGATAAACCGGTGACCTCTTGTCGAAGAAGGGCTAATTGGCCCTACGGCATCTATTCCCCATGCTTCAAATGGCCATGAAGCAGCAGTCGGGTGGAGCAACTCCGAAGGCTGGTGTATGAAGTCCGCATGAATCTGACATGCTTTACACCTTCGTGCATATTGGATGGCGTCGGCTATCATAGTTGGCCAATAATATCCCAGCCTATGCAACCTGTCTTTAAGCTTTGGACCTGGCTGATGAGCTCCGCAAGTGCCATCGTGCGCTTCTTGAAGCGCTTCTTGTGCCTCTGAATGAGAAAGGCAACGGAAGAGGACACCGTCATATGAACGACGGTAAAGTGTCTTCAGAATCAGATCGTAGTAGAAACGGAGAGACCTTTGTCTGACGGACGCCACTTCTTTAGGATCGTCTGGAAGTAGACCGTGCAAAGCATAGTCAATGAGAGGAAAGCGCCAATCCCTCGGCTCAAGATCCGTGGAGACATTATAGACTTCTCGAATTCTTAGCATGTGCTTGGAGCATACAAGATGTCGAGTTGCGACTGTGAGGTGATACTCGGTGTCGGCTGGCAAGGCTAGCGTCGTCGCTAATGCAGCAAGAGCGTCCGCCTTGGTATTCTGAGATCGGGACACATGCCCAATGTAGAAACCTTCAAATAGGTTAGCCAATTCGATGGCTGTATGGTAATAAGGCACCAAGTCCTCATGGCGGACTTCGTATTCGCCTTTAACCTGATTGATGATCAGTTTCGAATCGCCATAAGCTTCGAGGTAGCGTACCCCCATTCCATGGGCGAGCTGAAGACCAATGAGTAGAGCATTATATTCTGCTACATTGTTGGAGCATGATTCTGTCAAAGAAAATGCTCTGGGCAGGACATGATCCTGTGGGGAGATAAACACAACCCCCACTCCGGCAATAATCTTGCCTTTAGGGCCCATTCGGGATGCCCCATCAAAGAACATCTGCCACACTTCCTCTTCTGAGGTTGCATAAGATTCGAAGACCTCATCGGGGATGTCTTCGTGAAGTTTTGAATGCTCCAGAACTGGATGAGCAGCCAAGAACTCTGCAAGGGCCTGGCCTTTAACTGCCTTCTGAGGCGTAAAGATCATGTCGTATTGAGACAATAAAAGTGCCCACTTAGCCAATCTTGAATTCAATGATCCTGGCTTCGTCATAAGAAGACGCAATGGGTTTACTCTGGAGATGACATGTATGGTCTGGCCGACCAAATAATGTCGTGTCTTCTGAACAGCGAAGACGAGGGCTAAACACTCTTTCTCGATAGGGTTGTAGCGAGATTCCGCTCCTACGAGAGTTCTGCTCAGATAATAGATGGCCTGCTCGTGGCCATTATCGTCCTTTTGAGCGAGGAGGGCACCGAGGGAGTAGTCCATAGCTTTTACATAAAGTAAGAATGGTTTCCCTGATGTAGGGGCCACCAGGACTGGAGGCTTTGTGAGATACCTCTTGATGTCTTCATAAGCTTCTTAACAAGCTTGATCCCATACGAAGGAAGCACCCTTTTTCATGAGCCGGGTGAACGGCTGACAGCGGCCTGAGAGATTTGCGATGAATCTTCTGATATAGGCCAGCCTGCCTTGCAAGCCTCTGAGCTCTTTGAGATTCCTTTGTGGATGCATGCTCTGGATGGCTTTGACTTTGTCTGGGTCAAGATGAATCCCTTTTGATGTGACAATAAACCCAAGGAACTTGCCACTTGACACTCCCAAAAGGACTTTGACGGGTTCATTTTCAGTTGATGAGCCCGCATTATGTCGAACATCGTTCTCAGGTCGCGAAGATGTTCATTCTTGTTGCGGCTTTTGACGGCAATGTCGTCGACATAGCATTCCATCGTTTTTCGGAGATGATCGCGGAAGATCGTACTCATTGCCCGCTGGTAGGTTGCTCCGGCGTTCTTCAGTCCGAAGGGCATTACAGTATAGCAGTATACCCCCAACGGTGTTCGGAACGAAGTATGCTTCTCGTCGTCGGGATACATCTTAATCTGGTTGTACCCTGAAAAGCCGTCCATGAAAGACATCCTTTCGAACCCGCATGTGTTGTCAATCATGACGTCGGTGATGGGTAGCGGAAATTCATCCTTAGGACAGGCAGTATTGAGATCACGGTAGTCGATGCAGATCCGTATTTTCTCGTTCTTCTTGAGGACGGGGACTATATTAGCCACCCAATCTGGATGTTGTTCCTCCCGGATGAAGCCACATGCAATGAGCTTGTGAACTTCGGCTTCAATAGCTTCCATGATGTTCGGGCGAAACCGACGTTGTTGCTGCTTGACCGGCTTGACGTCAGGCTTGATGTTTAGACGGTGCATAGCGACCTGTGGATCAAGTCCGGGCATATCTTCGTAGCTCCATGCAAAGACATCTATATACTCCTTTACGAGTATTATCAATTCCTCCTTTTCTATAAGTGATAGGCTTTCACTTATAAAGATGGGCTTGGGGTTATCTTGACTTCCCAGGTTGACCTGCATCACCTTGTCTTCAGTGGGCGGCTCGCGCAGTTCGAATCGCCTTTCCCATTGAAGGTCTAATTGCTGGGCCCATGGTTCCTCGTCAGTGGCTTCTGCGGGCTCCAATTGACTGCTTGAGGTCATATTAGCAGTGAGGTTTTCGAACATCCCTCCTATGCTGACATCTGAATCCCACTCGGAGGATGAGGCTGAATGTGATGGAATTGGTTCATCGTCCTTGACTTGAATGGTTGCTGACGATATGGGTGTAACATACCCCAACCCCTTGCGTGTACTATCATAGTAATTTGCAGGCTTCCCTTTAGGCACAAAGTTCCGCATCAAACTGCGCCTTCCTTTTCCAAAATTTAGGCCTGCTCCATGCTTCAAGTCGTACCCCATTTTCTTCATAATATGGCGCGCTGGCCGCGCGTAATGAAAGAATTGTGGAGTGTCTGAGTCTGAACTTGAATCTGCGACCGCGGGTCCCCGTGGTTGGGTTCTACCGAAGATTATCGGTAACTGACCTTCTTTGGATGGCGGGATCACCAAGACGGCTCCTTCTGCGGATTCCATGGGCGTACTGGACGCACTTAGCTTGTGTAAAGGCATGTGCAAAGAGCTATCCGTAATGGATTCAAATAGCCCAACACTCGCGGGATAATCAAAAGAAATATTATCATTAATTACCCATTCACCTTCATCCTCTGAAGGAGTATTACATAGGGGATTATTGAGACATGCTATAATTGGTTCGCCAATCAGAATGGCTGGCATGCCTGCTTCGGATTCTGAATCCGCCTCGTTGCCACTTTCATCATCGTCCGGCAACGATTCTTTAAGTGCTCCACCGGCCTCTTGATATAGGAGAGCGTCAGTGAAGTAGTTTTCCACTCCTTTGAATGGTTGCCTTTCAGCGAAGACAGTCCGTACTGTCGCGTCATCTTCAACATATTTGAAGCATTGGTGCAGCGTAGAGGGAACGATCCAGTTGGCATGGATCCATGGCCGTCCCAGCAGCAGGTTATATGATGTGTCAGCGTCAATGACATAGCATGTCACTTCTGACTTCAGGCTCCCGATTCTGCAACGGAGTCGAATTTTCCCCAGTGGATGACTGCTCCCGGCGTTGAAACCGTATATTGTAGTAGTGGTTGCGGACAACCTGTACAGCGGTATGCCGAGGAAGTAGAGAAGCCTTTTGGGGATGATGCTGAGTGCGGACCCCGGATCGACTTGTATTCTCTCGATGCACGTTGAACCGATATATCCGGTGTAGTACAGAGGTCGATCGTGCTTGTTGTCTTTGAGAAGCATATCTTCTGTCGTGAATGTAATAGCGGGCACCTTTGATTGTGCATGATGACATTCTGGGTAAGGAGACTGAAAGTCGTCGTTAGGGATTTCAGGCATGCATGTCAGAAAGGATTCTGAATTGGCTAGCGCATCCCTGAGTGCTTCTCTTGTTTCTTTTGAGAGGCGAAGGAGCTCGTGTATAGTGATACGAGCTGGGATGTTGGCCAGCTGAGCCAATATATCAAAGCGAAAGGGCGTATCAAACCCTTGGCCTGGTGGTTTCCTCAACACGTGGTCGAATCGTAACTCCTTAGGCCTCTCTTTTCCCTTTGCTGGGATTAGAGCGGATGCGGGTACTTGTACTGACGTCGTTTGCTGTTGTATCTCGTCAGTAGACTTTCCATACTGCCTTAAGTATGATTTTCCGGATCTGGTGCCCGTCTGTTGAGGCGCATCGGCTTGCGCTGTGCAAGCAAGCTTTTCTCCTTCTGAATCACTGAGGGAAGCCGATGTAAGATTGCCGTCGTCTGGCAGGATGGAGATGACATTGCAAGACTTGCCCTTTGAATTGGGCTGTTTTGGATCCCGCTGTACGTCTTGGACGAGGTCTGGATGTATCCACATGACTTCCCCTGTATCCAATGTTAAGGGAACAAGACCCTTATTGTTTTGAGCTGTAGCTGGAGGATGCTTGACTTCCAACCGTGGCGCAGGGGCTGAATAAGTCCCGTCAGGAACTGTGACCTTTGGAGCTTTGCCGAACTCCAGAGTCACCATATTGGCAGTAACTTTCTTCTGCTCCGTCTTCAGTGTCAGGACTCCAGCATCGACCAAGGCTTGAATTCTATCCTTGAGGACATAGCACTTGTCAGTAGGATGGTGGACCATCCTGTGGTAGAGGCAGTATTTAGGGTCGTTTGTGCGCCCTATCTCATTGGGACGCCGCGCATCTGGCAGCTTCATTTTGTTCCCTTTGTGGAGCAGATGGAATATGGTGACCACCTGATCGTCTTTGAACGAGTACTGCTTCGGAGGGAACTTGGGCTCCTGATTGTTGAAGCCGCTCTTCTTGGCCTTCGACTGCACATCTCCGGATAACTCCATAGACATAGTCTCTTTGCCTTTAGCTTGAGAAGATTGCGGTAGGTCGCTACGCCCTTTGTTGTTCACACCCCATTTGCCTCTAGGGGCGGATGGTTTGAACTTTTTAGCCGACTTCTCGGCTATCTCAGCTTGTTCGACCAATTCTTTCCAAGTGTGGGCTTTAACAGCCCCCATGCGAACTTCCACTTGGTCTAGGAAGTTGTGTCTGCATGTCTGCAAGAGCATGGGTAATGACATCCCTGCTGGGCACATCAAGGATAAGTTTCTGAACCGTTCAATGTAGTCACGGATAGATTCGCCCTTCCTCTGCACAGTGGAGAGGAGCTTGTCCATGGTTACTTCGGTATCGTCCTCATAGAAACGAGAAAGGAACCGAGTTTCCAAATCGATCCAGGAGTTGATAGATCCCGAGGGAAGACTGCGAAACCAGTCAAATGCCACCCCCTTTAAGGTGCCAATGAATAGCCTAGCCATGATGGCGTCATTGCTTATAACATTACCAGTCTGAGACCGGAAATAGTAGATGTGCTGATTTGGCGAGCTCTTTCCATCATAGGTATGCAGCGTTGGCGGTTTGAATTTCGGTGGATACGGCACCGAGTCCCACTCCAGCGGATAAGGACGGACTGCCCCTACCTTCTTTAATTCATCCCTCTGAGCCAGGGATGCGATCTGAGCTTGGAGGCCCTTAAGGACTTCGGCGTCTAAGGAGGAACCCTCCTTGGATTTCTCCGGCTTCGGTTGCTCATTGCTGAAGTGTTCCTCCTCATCGTGATTGCTCCCGGCATCATTGTTATTCCGGTTACTGAGGAGTTGAGCGAGCATCTGTTGAATATTGTCCAGAGCTTCTTGCTGGGTTCTGGAAGTTTGCTCCTGAGCTTCCAGGCGTCGACGAAGGTCGTCGTTAACATTATCAGCCATATTGACTGATGCTCTGTCTGTTAGCACCGAACTGACAGTCGCCGAGGAGGCATACCCACTGTCTTCATCTTCTTCGTCCGATGATTGGAGTGATCTCCTGGGTTCTGGCGAGGCTAGGACCGTCGAGGAAGAAGGCTGTTCATAATTGCAGGGTATCGCCACCCTGGATCTGGTGTTTCGGAAAACACCTTCCTCATGCACCAAGACTTCGCCTAAGCCTGGGCTGTAGTCTGGATCTGGGGAGCTGTAGGGGGTGTCGTCAGATGTTTGTCTTCCCTTGCGCAGCTCTCGTCCTCTCCCAGTCATGTTGACGGATGCGGAGGGTAGATCTCGCGAGATACTCCTTTTGCGATGTTTCACCGGGACTTGTACCGATAGTCGATCAAAAACTGACCGTCGTCTTGGAGGCGTGGCGGAGATTGGTCCCAGCCGGCAGTGGACCGAGTGGAGTGTCACCAGCTGACATCCTACTTGTCGACAACAGGGGGAAGAGATTTGTCTATCCGTCAACAATTTCCTCAATTTGAACCCGGTTGGGTCCCTGTAGTCGAGCGCAAGGGTTCTTTTGGATAGCTCATAGGGTTCTTTTATCCCTGCAGACGGGATTAGCACTGAATAGTGCTTTGGTTCTAGCTTCGCCATTAGACGCGAACTTAGTGCTTGACGCACTGGAAAGCGGAGCATGCTGTGGTGCTTTACCCGCTATGCTGCTGTGAAGGCAATTAGCCTTAGATGGTACTTTGGCTTCGGCTTTGCGGCTATGGACCCTGCGCGTACGCTGTGGTACCGTGGCTTCGCTCATGAGAACAAGGCCGGCGCGAGGCATGGCTGCTCTTGAATTGGACAACGGTATGATTGCCGTTGTAACTTTATGATTGGAGCAGACAGGCATCTTGCCTTTTTCTTCGCGGGAGAGGCGTGGTTTAGGCGTAGCTACGCCTGAAGCTTCGGTCGAAGACTTCTGTTTAGGCCTCCATACCCGCCTTGGCAGAGGAGACTTAGGTTCGCAAGGAACCTGATTAGCCACACACGAGGCTGAGGGGTGTTGGCAGAATTCTGCTTCCAGTTTCTGATTTGAAACCTTGGTCGTTGAAACCCTCCTATGCTTCCGTGCTCGAAGCGTTGGGCCACCCCCAGAGAGGACTTCTTCAAATCTTCCTTGATCGAACTGAACCACCAAGTTCTCACAAGTAAAGGAATCAGACTGCGGACGTGCTTCCTTGTTGCGCCAAATAACCGCAGTAGGTTCGTAGAGAACCTTTTCGGTCTCCGCAGAGACTTTCCTTGAAGATTTAGCCAGAAAGGCTCTGGCTGCACCGGCTTTTCTGAATTCAGAGTTAGACCCGAAGGTCTGTTCGTCGCATTGCGACACTTGATTCTCGCAGTGGAGAATTTCGTCCCCAGCGGAGTCGCCATCTTGTTTTCCATTATGTTTGCAAAGGGAGAAAAACTTACAAAAAGGTTTGAGGAGCTAAATTACAAGTATTCTTAAAAAGATTACAAGTAGATCTCCTCAGAGATTCTGGAGAAGTGTGCCGATAGGAGTCTAGTCAGCGCGCGACCACTTTGTCCCTTTGACGATGCGAGCGATGAGATTCCCTTCTCGCCTGGTTCGGGGAATCAGAGAACAGAAGGTTGGTAGAACCCTCTTGCTGCTTCTCAAAATCGCCTTCAATTAGGAATTCCTTCTCGCCTGGTTCCAGAGATTCCTTGAGAAGAAGGACGATATTAGGGTATCAACACCCTGGTTAGAGAAAGCAATTCTCTAAAAGATCTCTGAATTCGAGAACGCACGGTGCGTCGTGAAGAAGCCTCTGCTTGTGGAGTCCTCTTGTGTGCATATGCCTCCGTATATGTGTCTGTCTCCTTGTACCCCTGGCGGGCTATTTATAGGGAGAGTAAGGGTATAATCGTCCCTTGAAGATATGGAAACAGATTGAATCGAATCTGTTTAAATCTGGAAAGTAGCCTTGCTGCGAGACTGAGATAGCTTCTGCGGAGCTAGAATTGGCAGGTCGGTTGATCCTCTTGATCTGTTTTGATCCTTTCCATATCGTTGGAGGATTTTCCCTGATCTTCTTACTCGTTTTAGAAGAGTCAAGAGATTGTGGCAATCAACTGCCAAATTTGATCTCTGATTTGATCTTAATTGGATTTGATCTGATTGGATCTGATCTCATCCGGAGATTTGATTGGTCAAAGGTTGACCATAGCAGATTAATAGTGGCGCTGCCCGCATTGAGCTCGTAGCGGAGCTAGAGACGGTTTCTGGCGAAGTCCGAAAGAAACCCTTTGGCGGAGCTGGAAGTCCTCTGTGGCGAAGTTTGCGAGTTAGCTTCTTGGCGAGGCTTTGGATGGCTTCAAGGCGAAGTCGAGTGATATTAGCCTCTCAAATGAGGCTATCCCTTTGGGCTCATACGATGCTAAGTGCTAGCATCTTAGACCTGCTGAGGTCTATTTAGAAACAATCCGGGTTCACTGTCTGCTTGCTAGATCAGTGGAGTCCAAGTTGCTTCTTTGTCCCTCGGAGATGGGTGAAAACTGGTCTTCAGCTCGTCTTTCACTTGTCTTTTGTAAATGTCAACAAGTTTAGACATTGTTCGGACCAATAAGAATCTTGTCTTTTTTAAGTGTCAACAGACTTTGGCCATCTCCCAAAAAAACTAGCAAAGAACTAATATGGAAAACCAACGGAAAGTAAATCCAAATAGATAAAGATCGAAACTTTACTTCCAAGTAAAATCCTAAGCGAGTTTCCGAGCAATCTACTCCACCCAAACGAATTCTCACGAACCTGGAAAGCTATGATGCCACTTATTGTACGCAACCTTTAGAGGAATCACCAATTCTCAGATCAATATTAGAATATCAAACGTCGTACGTCAATCACCAACACAAATATAATATTGTAACACCCCGCTCCCTGAATACGTACTTAGTTGCGTATTCAGATTTTTCGATCATATTTTTTTGATTTACTTCCTATATTTATTTTGTATTATGAGTTATTTATATGATCGTTTTGCGTTGGATCTGGATTCGTGAACTCAGAGTCAGCCCTACTCTGAACCCGGGGACCGATCCTAGAGTATTACTCGATTTGAACTTTCTGGTATTCTGATTTGACCGATTTTAGTTTCAAACATCATTTTCTAATATTCTAGATTTTTCGTGATTTTCTGAAATTTTCCTGAATTAAGTTGAAAATCTTCAAAACCGGGGTCGACCAATACCGCGGACCGATTCTCGGATTTTTAATTTACAAACGGAGTTGAAATTCTAAAAATGGCTTTCCTGTAACTTCTTAAAATTACATTTTCTATCTAAATACTTTTTTTGAGAATTTTCTAAATTTATCGAAATTCCACTGGATTTGGTGTCGGCCAGTATCACTGGTTGATTCCAAGAATTTTAGTTTACGATTGGAATCAAATTTTTAGATTCTGCTTTCGTATTACTTCTTAGAATTACATTTTCTCCTTTCAGGCATTTTCTGAGATTTTTCAGATTTTATCAAAATCCGGCCGACCCGGTGTAGACCGGTGTCAACGGTTGACTTTAGGATTTTTATTATGAAAATGGGATTGAATTACTGAAAACCGATTTCACTAAAATCTTTATATAATATTTATTATTTTGAGAATTTTTGGGAAGCTTTCCAAACTACTTTATTTTTTGGACTTTTCCGGAGTTTTCGGTATTTTCCCAGATACCGGAATTATATCCAGATATTCTACTTTTCTCTTTTTCTCTCTCCTCGCTAGACGTGAGTTTTACCAGCCTGGATTCATTATTAAATGCAGAGATGCTCTCCATACTGCATTTAATGCTTGTCCTGCAAGATCAACTCCGAATCTTATCACCATGCCTTTTTGTCTTTTCTGGCAAACGCAAATCTCGCGTTTTTACTCCTAAACGCGGCTTTTATTTCCGCGTCTGGCTTCCTTTTGCCTAGACGCGGATCCCACTTTTATGGGACGCAAGTTTCAATTGTGCGTCCTTCTTTTGAACTCCAAAGGCAACATTATAATATTTGTAATACCCCGTTCCCGGAATACGTACTCAGTTGCGTATTCAGATTTTCGGTCGTATTTTTTCGATTTGTTTCCGGTATTTATTCTGTATTATGAATTCCTTATATGACTGTTTTGTCTTGGATTTGGATTCGTGGATTCGGAGTCAGCCCTAGTCTGAACCGAAGGCCCGATCCTAGAGTATTACTCGATTTAGATATTATGATAATTAGAATTGACCGATTTTAGTTTTAAATATCATTTTCCAATATTATATATTTTCTATGATTTTCTAGATTTTTCTGGAATTAAAACGAAAGTCTTCAAAACCGGTGTCGGCCAGTGCCGCTGACCGATTCCTAGATTTTTAATTCTCAAACAGTTTGGAATTTCATGATGATTCTTTAGACTTTATTTCTTAGAATCACATTTCTTACCTACATGCTTTTTCTGAGGATTTTATGAATTTATGAAAATTCCACCGGAGTCGGTAGATAACTGGTTCCGGGATTTTTAGTTTCAAAACTATAAAGTATTTCTTCAAACGGATTTCACTATCGGTCTTTATATATTATTATTGATTTTTGGTAATTATTTCGGGTCGTTCCGAGATACTTGAATTTCGGACGATTCCGGTATTTTCCCGAAAGATTTCTGTATCTACTACTGAATCCCGGGAAGCCGCCACTTCCATTATTTTCATTTTCTATTCCAAGAGAATTTCTTCCCTTTTCCATTTTCTTTCCCATTTCCTATTTTCTTTCTTTCCTTTCCTTTAACTTCCACCACACACTTTTCCTATTTTCCAAAATTCCAAATTCCTTTTTCTTATTCCACCAACTCCCACCTACCCCATTAAATGCATTTCTCTCTCCCTCATCCCATGGCCGGCCAAGTGGCCAAGAGAGGGACACTCACCTCACCTCCACTTTGCAATTAAGCCCTCCCCTTTCATTTAATTGCAACACCTTTACAAAATCCAAATCCCATATATACATTTCCTTTTCATTTCAACCCCTTTCCTTTTCATTTCTCTTCATCAAGGGCCAAACCCTAGCCACCTCCATCTTCTTCATCTCCACCACCACAACTACTCCAACCTCTTCCCTCCATCTTCTTCCTCCTTCATCACCATGGAAGCAACCACAAGGGCATCAACAACACCAAAGGACTCCTCCATCTTCTTCATCATCAACTTCCATCACCTCCACCATCACTCCATCACCTTGTACTTCTTTAGGTAAGTGTTCTTCATCACCAAGACTTATTTCATTCCTAGTATACTTGTATCTTCTTATTTTGTGTACATATGCCATCAAAATCACATTTTGACCATCAAACCAAAACCCTAGAAAATCTGTTCTGTTTGCTGTTTTCCCACGATTAGTCGACTTGACCTAGAACCTAGTCGACTAGAATCCTTAGCTGAAACTTAGTTTTCCTGAAAATCACAGATTTAGTCGACTTACCCCTTTTATTAGTCGACTAACCTTTTCTGGACACAAACTTCAACTCTCTAGAAACCACTACTAGTCGACTCCTGAATTACCCTAGTCGACTAATCCTACCTGAACCAGAAACCCTAACTCTCGGCCCTAGTCGACTCATCATAAATATTAGTCGACTTAAGACCCCTAGTCGACTACTCCTACTACTCTAGTCGACTTACCTTTTCCTGGACCAAAACCTTAACTCTCTGTATCACAGTATTAGTCGACTTAGCCTAACTATCAGTCGACTTGTCATGTCTGTTAGTCGACTACCCCTATGACCCTAGTCGACTAACTTTTCCTGAATCAGAATATCAACTCTCTGGAACCCAGTATTAGTCGACTATACCAGACTGTTAGTCGACTAACCCCTTTATTAGTCGACTACTCATCCTACCCTAGTCGACTAATTCTGTCTGTTTGTTACAGTTATTTACCTTCTCAAACTTGGATCTTATACTTGGTTTATATGTTGTATATTATACTTCTTGACTTGTGTCTTGACTAACATCATCTTCACTTCTCTCTTTCTCTCTCCTCTTCACTCTACATATATATATCATAGTTTATGGCGTGCCCCGGATTTCGTGGATTTCGGATCTTTCGGCGATTTGAGGTTTAGGCGAGTATTCTCACTCGCTACTTTCTTGTATGCGAGTAGTCTCGCTCTTCTCTTATCTCTATTTGAGTTTCCAGTTTCGTCGGAACGATAAGTATTTCATTTCCTATTTTCATGTATTTGATTCCATGTCTATATATATCTTTTGATGCTTTTATACCATGCGTGGCCGACCCTTCGTGGTCGTTGACTTCTAGATTTCTGTTATGTTATCATTGCCATGTTATTGCCTCAGACATATCAGTTGCATGTTTCCATTTAACACATGTATATTACCTGACCATCTAGTATGTTATCACCTGACTACCCGACATGCCACTATCTGGCAAGACCATCGTGTTATGTCATGACTGACCCAGACTTATTATCAATTCATTGTTATGCATGTTACTTGATATACATCACCGCTTATCATGCTATCTCTTGACACCAAGCATGATACACCGATTCTTATAATTATCATGATAAAGGGAATGTAGTACCTGATTACCGTTATGTACTGACCACTGTTATGTATTACTGTTATGATATGACTCATTCCCGAACTCTGATAATTATGTTAATAAGCGATAAAAGGACAACTTGTATGGGTATGGGAGGAAGTGATGGATGCCGGAATGATACCTTGCTTATAGTGACGGAATTAAAGTATATATATATACATATATATATATACAATGGCGAAAGTGTTATGATATTACTGATTATACCTACCGGTTCCAGGGGTATGGAACTACTATAAGAAAGGCTATCAGTTCTCCATCGGCTTCCGTTAATAACCTTGGCTAGCTTATATATGGATGTATGTGGGTTGGCCGTACACCAGGTCACATACCGAGATATATGAGTAAGACAAGTAATAATAATAATAATAGTCACCTGTTATGATTCCTGTTGCACTTGCTATGCATGTCATGATTCCCGTTTTGTATTCCTGTTTGACTTTCATATGATTTGCAACTCTGATTCTATACGCTTGGATATTCTGTGGCATGAGATAAAGGTATATAGATGAGGGTTTCCTTGTTTGGATTATTCCTTCGATGTATTAGTCTCATGGGACCGTAACCTAAGCGTATACAATCACCTTGCATGAAATCAGTTTTACCTTGGACTTCCGGTTTTCTGATGATTGTATTATGACCGTCCATATATGTATTTCATTTGTGTTCTAACCCTCCTGTCTTCTGAGTTTGACACTTGTGTTCCTCCTGGCTCGCCACCTGGCTTTGTATCATACTCGCCTGGGGAGTTTCACTGACTCCCCTGGATTCTCATGTCCAGGTCATGGAGCTTGGAGCGTGGCTTCTCCCTGTGGCTGCTCAGAGTAGCGCAGCGGTAGCGTGGATCCCCAGCCGACCTCCAGAGCCACATCCTTCCAGACCCCCTGTATGCCTCTCGAGTTTTCCCTTAGCAAACTCGTGAGTGCCCTTTTTCTATTCATGCTTGTACTTTCCTTGTATACGTGTATGTGAGCTTCCTTTTATACTGTTCATATATATTGTATATCTCTTGTATTCCCGCATTTGCGCATCAGTGATATAATATTATTGTAATATTGTAATCACATCTGGTGATAATTCTGTAATTGGATATATGTGTTGGAATGTATAATGCACCATTTGCTTCCGTACTCTGATTCTTGTTTGTACTGATGCTTAGCGTATATACGGGAAGGTACTTCGGACTTACGTATATACGTTGCAGTGACGTCCCCGTATCGCCGGGATCGGGGCGTTACAGGTTGGTATCAGAGCTTAGGCTCTGACCTCCTCAGTACGTCCAGAAGGCAAATCAATGGTAAAGAGATTTGTAACTGGAATACATGAGTCTTGGTTATACATTCCAACTGCAAGTGCAGAGTTATCTATTTCTTGACTATCTTTCCTTTGATTTCAAATCCCTCCTTGACTATCTTTCCTTTGATTTCAAATCCCTCCTTGACTATCTTTCCTTTGATTCCTAAATCCTTCCTATCCTTTCCCTGTTTTGGTTTTATGAAGCCTTATACTATTTTAAGATATGACTAGACTAGAGAGGTAGTGGCTGGTTCAGAATGAAGCTATTATGTGATCTCTTCGGCCAATTCTATGAAGCTTGGTATTCTCCAGATCGATCTTGATCTGGCTATCTTTCAGAAGACAGCATTCGGGATTCTTAATTATCGGTCTTCTTTATTATGCTCAGGATTTTCGGGTTTTCTTTATTACACAGCCACGACATCATCAGTATTCATTTATTTCACAGCCACGACATCATCAGTATTATTCAGCATTATTCTAAAGATTTATTACACAGCCACGACATCATCAGCCGGAAATGCAGAGTATAATTATTATTCAGTTGACTTGAGAGCCCTACCTATAGTGCTTCATATCTTAATTGGTATAGATTCCACCTTTGTCCCCTTTGTATTCAATTTACCCCTTAACGAAATTGCGAGGACGCAATTTTTGTAAGGTGGGTGGATTGTAATACCCCGTTCCCGGAATACGTACTCAGTTGCGTATTCAGATTTTCGGTCGTATTTTTTCGATTTGTTTCCGGTATTTATTCTGTATTATGAATTCCTTATATGACTGTTTTGTCTTGGATTTGGATTCGTGGATTCGGAGTCAGCCCTAGTCTGAACCGAAGGCCCGATCCTAGAGTATTACTCGATTTAGATATTATGATAATTAGAATTGACCGATTTTAATTTTAAATATCATTTTCCAATATTATATATTTTCTATGATTTTTTAGATTTTTCTGGAATTAAAACGAAAGTCTTCAAAACCGGTGTCGGCCAGTGCCGCTGACCGATTCCTGGATTTTTAATTCTCAAACAGTTTGGAATTTCATGATGATTCTTTAGACTTTATTTCTTAGAATCACATTTCTTACCTACATGCTTTTTCTGAGGATTTTATGAATTTATGAAAATTCCACCGGAGTCGGTAGATAACTGGTTCCGGAATTTTTAGTTTCAAAACTATAAAGTATTTCTTCAAACGGATTTCACTATCGGTCTTTATATATTATTATTGATTTTTGGTAATTATTTCGGGTCGTTCCGAGATACTTGAATTTCGGACGATTCCGGTATTTTCCCGAAAGATTTCTGTATCTACTACTGAATCCCGGGAAGCCGCCACTTCCATTATTTTCATTTTCTATTCCAAGAGAATTTCTTCCCTTTTCCATTTTCTTTCCCATTTCCTATTTTCTTTCTTTCCTTTCCTTTAACTTCCACCACACACTTTTCCTATTTTCCAAAATTCCAATTCCTTTTTCTTATTCCACCAACTCCCACCTACCCCATTAAATGCATTTCTCTCTCCCTCATCCCATGGCCGGCCAAGTGGCCAAGAGAGGGACACTCACCTCACCTCCACTTTGCAATTAAGCCCTCCCCTTTCATTTATTGCAACACCTTTACAAAATCCAAATCCCATATATACATTTCCTTTTCATTTCAACCCCTTTCCTTTTCATTTCTCTTCATCAAGGGCCAAACCCTAGCCACCTCCATCTTCTTCATCTCCACCACCACAACTACTCCAACCTCTTCCCTCCATCTTCTTCCTCCTTCATCACCATGGAAGCAACCACAAGGGCATCAACAACACCAAAGGACTCCTCCATCTTCTTCATCATCAACTTCCATCACCTCCACCATCACTCCATCACCTTGTACTTCTTTAGGTAAGTGTTCTTCATCACCAAGACTTATTTCATTCCTAGTATACTTGTATCTTCTTATTTTGTGTACATATGCCATCAAAATCACATTTTGACCATCAAACCAAAACCCTAGAAAATCTGTTCTGTTTGCTGTTTTCCCACGATTAGTCGACTTGACCTAGAACCTAGTCGACTAGAATCCTTAGCTGAAACTTAATTTTCCTGGAAATCACAGATTTAGTCGACTTACCCTTTTATTAGTCGACTAACCTTTTCTGGACACAAACTTCAACTCTCTAGAAACCACTACTAGTCGACTCCTGAATTACCCTAGTCGACTAATCCTACCTGAACCAGAAACCCTAACTCTCGGCCCTAGTCGACTCATCATAAATATTAGTCGACTTAAGACCCCTAGTCGACTACTCCTACTACTCTAGTCGATTTACCTTTTCCTGGACCAAAACCTTAACTCTCTGTATCACAGTATTAGTCGACTTAGCCTAACTATCAGTCGACTTGTCATGTCTGTTAGTCGACTACCCCTATGACCCTAGTCGACTAACTTTTCCTGAATCAGAATATCAACTCTCTGGAACCCAGTATTAGTCGACTATACCAGACTGTTAGTCGACTAACCCCTTTATTAGTCGACTACTCATCCTACCCTAGTCGACTAATTCTGTCTGTTTGTTACAGTTATTTACCTTCTCAAACTTGGATCTTATACTTGGTTTATATGTTGTATATTATACTTCTTGACTTGTGTCTTGACTAACATCATCTTCACTTCTCTCTTTCTCTCTCCTCTTCACTCTACATATATATATCATAGTTTATGGCGTGCCCCGGATTTCGTGGATTTCGGATCTTTCGGCGATTTGAGGTTTAGGCGAGTATTCTCACTCGCTACTTTCTTGTATGCGAGTAGTCTCGCTCTTCTCTTATCTCTATTTGAGTTTCCAGTTTCGTCGGAACGATAAGTATTTCATTTCCTATTTTCATGTATTTGATTCCATGTCTATATATATCTTTTGATGCTTTTATACCATGCGTGGCCGACCCTTCGTGGTCGTTGACTTCTAGATTTCTGTTATGTTATCATTGCCATGTTATTGCCTCAGACATATCAGTTGCATGTTTCCATTTAACACATGTATATTACCTGACCATCTAGTATGTTATCACCTGACTACCCGACATGCCACTATCTGGCAAGACCATCGTGTTATGTCATGACTGACCCAGACTTATTATCAATTCATTGTTATGCATGTTACTTGATATACATCACCGCTTATCATGCTATCTCTTGACACCAAGCATGATACACCGATTCTTATAATTATCATGATAAAGGGAATGTAGTACCTGATTACCGTTATGTACTGACCACTGTTATGTATTACTGTTATGATATGACTCATTCCCGAACTCTGATAATTATGTTAATAAGCGATAAAAAGGACAACTTGTATGGGTATGGGAGGAAGTGATGGATGCCGGAATGATACCTTGCTTATAGTGACGGAATTAAAGTATATATATATACATATATATATATACAATGGCGAAAGTGTTATGATATTACTGATTATACCTACCGGTTCCAGGGGTATGGAACTACTATAAGAAAGGCTATCAGTTCTCCATCGGCTTCCGTTAACAACCTTGGCTAGCTTATATATGGATGTAAGTGGGTTGGCCGTACACCAGGTCACATACCGAGATATATGAGTAAGACAAGTAATAATAATAATAATAGTCACCTGTTATGATTCCTGTTGCACTTGCTATGCATGTCATGATTCCCGTTTTGTATTCCTGTTTGACTTTCATATGATTTGCAACTCTGATTCTATACGCTTGGATATTCTGTGGCATGAGATAAAGGTATATAGATGAGGGTTTCCTTATTTGGATTATTCCTTCGATGTATTAGTCTCATGGGACCGTAACCTAACCGTATACATCACCTTGCATGAAATCAGTTTTACCTTGGACTTCCGGTTTTCTGATGATTGTATTATGACCATCCATATATGTATTTCATTTGTGTTCTAACCCTCCTGTCTTCTGAGTTTGACACTTGTGTTCCTCCTGGCTCGCCACCTGGCTTTGTATCATACTCGCCTGGGGAGTTTCACTGACTCCCCTGGATTCTCATGTCCAGGTCATGGAGCTTGGAGCGTGGCTTCTCCCTGTGGCTGCTCAGAGTAGCGCAGCGGTAGCGTGGATCCCCAGCCGACCTCCAGAGCCACATCCTTCCAGACCCCCTGTATGCCTCTCGAGTTTTCCCTTAGCAAACTCGTGAGTGCCCTTTTTCTATTCATGCTTGTACTTTCCTTGTATACGTGTATGTGAGCTTCCTTTTATACTGTTCATATATATTGTATATCTCTTGTATTCCCGCATTTGCGCATCAGTGATATAATATTATTGTAATATTGTAATCACATCTGGTGATAATTCTGTAATTGGATATATGTGTTGGAATGTATAATGCACCATTTGCTTCCGTACTCTGATTCTTGTTTGTACTGATGCTTAGCGTATATACGGGAAGGTACTTCGGACTTACGTATATACGTTGCAGTGACGTCCCCGTATCGCCGGGATCGGGGCGTTACAATATTCATTTCCATTCCTTTATACAAACCCCACTTTCTTTCTCTCTCTTTCATTAACTTTTCTTCCCTCCTTCTTTTAACAGCCAGCAGGCCAACGAAAATGGCAGCCATGGGCTTTGCCTTGGCCGGCCACTTCTCCACCAACACCATCTCCACTTTTTCCACCACCAACACCACCACCTCTTTCTCCTCCATCTCCTCCTCCATTCCAACAACAACAACCACAACAACACTACCACACCACCTTCTTCCTCCTCTTCTTTTCCACCAAATAACCCATATCCACCACCACCATCTCCACCATCTCTACCACCATATACTCCACCTTAGCCACCACCAATCACACCAAGTTCTCCTCCTCGGCGAGCTCTTCCATCCTAGCCAACTCGTCGCTCTCCGAAACATCGTTTTCAAAATTCTGAAAATCCAAAATGAGCTAGACTTGCACCCTCTTTAGCTTGGGCTCGGGTTTTTGGCCGGCCATCTCCGGCTGCCGCCGGCGACCACTGGCCATGGCCGGCTACCACCCCTTCCCTTCTTATTTTTCCTTTCCTTCTTTCTTTCTTTCCATTCTTTCTTTCTTTCCTTTCTTTTTCCTTTCTCTTCTCTTTCCTTCACTGTTTCCTCCCAAAACCTGCGTCTGACTCTTTCCCTGCGTCCCACTCTCCCTCTTTCCTTGTCTCTCTCTCTCTGATTGCTAGACGCGAAACTCATTCCCGCGTCCAAGCAATTCCTTAACGCAATCCTCAGCGTTCTTGTGTTAACGCAACGCGGAGCTCATGCCCGCGTCTGTGTTCTTCTCGTGTTAACGCGACGCCAACCCACGTCCGCGCCCGCGTTCTTCTCGTGTCCTGACTTGAACGCGGGTCTCAAACCTCGCGTTTGGGGCATCTACGCGACGCGACTCCCGCGTCTGCGACCCCCGCGTCTCACTCTCAAACTCGCGTCCCCCTGTACATATTCTCTCTCCATGTACTCTCTCTCTCCATGGACTTCTCTCTCTAGCTCTCACTTTCTCTCTCCTCTCTCTTTCTCTCTCTTGATTTCCTCCTCTCTCTATCACTTTCTCTCTAACGCGTTGACGCGTTGATTTCCTGGATTCCAGAGATCGGGGATTTCACTGTATTTTCTAAAGACTTAGGCGAATGTTCTCGCTTTCCTCTTGACTTTCCCATTTCATCGGGTCGACTTGTATTATTCACGATTTATGTTGTTCGGAACTAACACTTTCTTTGATTGTGTTCAGCTATTATTCTATCACTTGACCAGTACATGCTTGATATGTTAATACATGACATGCTTTTACTTGATACCTACCATCTACATGCTAATACCTGACACCTGTATGTATCACTTGACAACTGATGTGTCATCACCTGACACCCGAGTTGCTACTTGACACTTGCTCCTTATTATAACATGACTTATCCCTTGCCTCTTCATATATTAATACTTGACCTGTGATTATCACATTTATGGGAATACTATATTTGTTGTCCTGTATTACATACAGTGACTTGAATCTTGTACTTGTTATCCTGTATTATACATATACAGTAACCTGAATCTATAGTACTCATGTACTCCTGAACTTCTGATCATGTCTTGCACCTGCTATTCCCATAAATTGATAATTACATAATAAATCTTAAAAGGAACAACTTGCATCGGGTCGGGGGAAACTTGCAGCTATCAATATATGTTCGTGTTTACAGTGGTACTAGGTATGTTGTGCAACTAAAACTCCGGTCTGACCTGTGGGCCTCCAGGCGACCGAGGGGAGTGCTGGCTCCCTCCTTCTTGGTACCATCTTGATAAGGGCATTCTATAAGACCCTCCTGTACGCCTAGTGGCTGGTTCCGAGCACTAGTAACGGAACGTCCTGGACTGTGGTCCCGGGCATGCACGGGACCCACTGTAAACATTGTTTATTGATACCCCCGTTGGTTTCCAATAACAACCTTGCTTTACTCAGATGTGGATATATGTGCGCTGGGACGCTAGTTCACATATCTAGACATCGGGGTAAGACGAGTAATAATAATAATAATAATAAAATGCCAGCTATGAACCTGTAGTATGCCTTGCCATGTTTGCTTGTATCGGATTTTACTTCGGATTTTCGGTTTTATGATTATTATATTATACCTGTTCATATCCTGCCTTCTACTTGCCCCCTGCTCTTATCTTATCATATCATGAGTCTTCCCTGCTTGATATCATTTGATGTATATCTACTTGCTCCTGCATGCTTGTGCCTACGACACGGTTTTCATGTTTATGATCCAGATTTATCGATACACATGTGCTTATCCATACTCGCCATCTGGCTTTCGCATCACCACTCGCCAGGGAGTTCTGACTCCTCTGGATCCTTATGTCCAGGTTTTGAAGCTTGGAGCGTGTGATTTCTCCCAGTTGCTGATCAGAGTGGCGCAGCGGTAGCGTGGATCTCCAGCAGACCGTCCTGAGCCCCATCCTTCCAGGCCCTCCTGTTCGGCTCTTGAGTTTTCCTGTTATGACTCTGAGCCTCTTTTTGTACTGTTTATACATGTACATCTCTTTGTATTCTCGCATTTGCGCCTGTTGGTGATGTAATATTCTTGTAATATTTATCACTTCCTGTGATAACTTTGTAACTGTACTCATTGATTGGAATGTATAATGCATCACGTGCTTCCGTACTCTGATTCTTACCTGTACTGATGCTTAGCATACATACGTGAGGGTATTTCTGACCTGCGTATATACGTCGCAGTAACGTCCCTGTACCCGCCGGACCGGGACATTACAAATATGAACACAAATAATCACGGAGAGAACAAATAATTTAATGAGGTCGATAATTTGCCTACATCCTCGGGACAGAAAGGAGTTCTTATTCAATCAACTGAGTTGTAAGGGTTACAAATTAATCCAAAATTCAACTTGATCAAAACTAATCCAAAGTATAGAAACTGCAAAATTTGTCGTAAAATTCTTTCAAACAAAGTAATACTAGAACTCTCAAATTCTATCATACATTTTGGGTACAGAAATCCTGCTTATATAGCCAGAGAAACAGCTAATAGAAGGAAATCCAAATCAGATACAAATTCTTCTTCAAAAAACAGAAACTCAAATTTAATTTGGTTTGTCAACACCCGTGGGTCAGTCGACTGATCTGTGCAAATTAGTCGACTGACTGATCAGATTAGTCGACTGGTTGTTTAGATCAGTCTACAAGTAGGCCAATGCTTCAGCTCCAATGTTTCTGTTAAATCCAGGCTAGTCGACTGGTCGGTCGACTAGTCAACTTGTCGGTCAAAATGTGCACACAACTGTTTCCTTCTCTGTATCGACCTCAGCTTCCTCTGGGCTACCAACTGAGTTAGAAAAAACTCCAATTGAGTTTGAAAACTCCAGTTTTCATCTTCTCCTCCACAATTATCGCCCAGTCTGACTCGTTTATCTTTATTTCGGAAATGAACGTGAATTAGAGTGTATTTGATAGTGCTTTTAAAAAGAACTTTTATGGCTTTTAAATCAAATAAGTGATTTTCTATACTACTATAACAAAATACAAGTTAGATTGTTACAAAAAGATTCCACCTGTCATTTTTGATCATTTAAATTTTTTAGCTAAAATATAATTACATATGTCTATTTTAGTATTTTTTAATTTTTGATCAAAAAAAATTCAAAATGTATTCTCTTTGCAAATCTCGATAGTTTTCATTTTTTATGATTATTTTCTCATCTCTATCCAATAACATCCTTTTTATCTTCAACCTGTCTCTGTATCCAAAAACCAATCTTCATCTTTTGATTTTAATTTGAAACCCTACTACAAGACAATTAAAGTTCAAGTCATTAGATAATAGATATAATGTCTCATGATAAAGTTTCTGGAAAAATATTCTAATTTTTTAAAATTACTGAAAATATTAGTATTTTATTTATACGATCATTAAAGATAAGTGAATTATATCAATTTTTTTACCTCTAACTAAAAAACATGCAAATTAAAATACAAAATAACTTTCCAAAATAAAAAGATAAATATTTATTGGCATTTATAATAAAACATTGTTTTTTAACCCATATCAATATTATAATTTAGTCGATTATCTTTTCTATATCTTGTGTTTTTTAGATGAACACATATCTATCAATTGTTATATTTTTTTAATCTTTTTTATATATGCTATCTCGCACCTAAATTTATCAAAACATTAGTTCACCATCAATTTTTTATACCTTGTGGTATAGATAGATCACATCTCTTTTCATAAAAAAATTACAGTATTTATACTAAAAAATTATGATTAATACTTGATAACACTATTGTTACGTGTATATTTATATTTCACTACTATTTAATTTTTTAATCTTCTTTTTAACGTGCATAGCACATGCCCTCGTATACTGGTTTAAAAAAATTAGATGTTTGTTAACTGATTGAAAAAAAAAACTTTTTCAAAAAGCATAAGCCAGAAAGCTATTTTTCAGGACCAAATTTAGTAGAAATAGATGTTGGGAAATATGAAGAATTTAATGTGAATCTTTGAGTTGAATTACGACGAGATCCGCTGATAGAATCAATTGGATAATGGTTGGAATGTGTTCTCCTTCCATTGGGGATGAGCATGGTATATTCACATGTTCAATTCCGACTTCGAATGAATGAGATATTCAAGTCTAAAGTTTGCCTAATTCAAAAGCCAAAGGGGGACTAAAGGTAGGTAAAAGTATTTAGTCCCACATTAGCCATGGGACGGAAGTTTGAAGTGTTTAAATAGAGAAAAATGGAAACAAAGGGTGTGCCCTTTGGGTACTTAGAGTTTTCGCGCGCGATTAGGGGAAACCATGCCCGGGTTCGGGTTCCCTACCCGGTCCGGTTCTTTTTTAACCGAGTCTCACGGGTATGGGTTACAACGGATCGTACCCGGTCCGTCATCTGGATCCGAACTGAAACAGCTGACAGAAAATCGCCGCGAACAGTTGGGCGGTTTCTGTTTGAAACGAACCGTTGCAACGTTTCAGACCAAACCGTTGCAACTGTTCGGTTGGGTTCAGAAGAGACCAAACCGTTGCAACTGTTCGGTTGGGTTCAGAAGGATTTACCCCTCATAGAGCGCTGACAGAAAATCGCCGTGAACAGTTGGGCGGTTTCTGTTTGAAACGAACCGTTGCAACGGTTCAGACCAAACCGTTGCAACTGTTCGGTCGGGCTCAGAAGGATTTACCCCTCATAAAGCCCTATAAATAGCGCTCATTTTCTCTCATTTAAAATACACAACACACAGAAGCAATACATAAAGGAAAACAAGTTCCTTCCTCTGCATTCCGAAGCGGGACTTCTGCAACTCGGATTCAGAAGTAACTTCCAACATGAAGTGAAAATTCTGTAACTCGGATTCCGAAGTGACTTTCAACAGATTCGTTTTGAAAGAAGACTCAACAGATTCTTTAATAAAATTGTTGTCTGATGTCTGAATCTGTAACTTCCGAAGAAGAATATTCTTCTTTCTTCCTCCATTCTCTACGATGGGCGTTCCTCCAAAGTAAAGACAAATATGCTTCCTGAAAATTGTTTTGATCCTGCTGCTTTGATAATCATGCGAAGGTACTGGTTAACTACGCTTCGATCGTACGGTGATTTAGTAGTGCCATCCAAATACCGTGAAGAAGTATTGTATCTTGAGAGATCAGTGTCCAATAACCCGTTAGCACCGTAGCGGGGGACGTAATTGTCTTAAGGAGATTCGCTATAAGCGTACCTCACTCCAAGTACTGTATAAGTGAATTAATTTTCTTTATACAGGGGTTATACTGATATTCAGTATATTGAGACTGACTCATACCAGTCTAATTGGTTTTTATTCAGGAAGATAATTGAAAGGTGATTCTTTAATTAAGGAACGTTCTATTGAACGGAAAACCTCCCACCTGATACTCACCGACCTGACCAATTAGATCGGTGATATTGGTTAGTTGTCAGATTGATCCTTAGTAACTAACAATAGAAACCGTCTAATAGTAATCTCCTATTTTCTCTTCTATTTTTTCTCTAGCATGATCTCTCATGCAATTTAGTCCGTCTCTGAAATTTTAGATTATTCTAGGTATTTTTCCATAAATCTTATCTATACTTTCTCTCTTAAACTAATAATTATTCAAATTATTTCATTTTTATTGATAAGCACTTACTAATTTTAAAATTATCAAACATCATAAAAATTGTGAAATTTTATTTTTTCCCTTCTAAAATACGTTTTTTCTCTAAGATAATTTGTGTATAAGCAATAAGCAATCCCGTAACACCCTTTAGAAATTTAAACTCGATATATTAAGATCGAGGATGAACTTATAAAAGCTAAATGGGCCCAAACTTGGGCTTACTCAAGTTTAAAGCCACAACCCGTTGCCAAAACACAACGGGTTGGATTTTTCCACTTGTTGGATCCAGTAAGCTCTAAGAATTAGGGCTTTTGGGTGTAATGTTAATTTTGCATCAAAAATTTTATTCTTAATTCTTAATTCTTAAATATATAATCCATCTCTGAACCCTCAAATTAAACCCTCTCTCTTGCTTTCAGCTTCAAGCCTCCGGCAACTGAACGAGCTCCCACTCCCAGAGCGAAGGCAGAGGCAGCAGCCATGGGCGGCGGTCAGAAGCGCGGGCGGACGCAGCGGAGGCACTTCAAGCAGAGCAGAGCCAACGTCTGGAAGAACAACAACCCTAAAAAGACTCGCTCCGATGGCGGTGACGATGCCAGCAACGATCCAACGAACTCCGATCCCAATCCCAATCCCAATCCGTGGGAGCCCTTCGTCTCTCAGAACCCGGGATTCGAAGAGTACTACAAGGTACTATTTTTTCTCCTTTTTCATTTTCTTTTCTTTTTTTTTAAAATTGTGTGGTACTTAGGGTTCACTGCCGAGAACATTCCATTTTGATGATTGGGTTGGTGGTACGTGGGCTGGGAATTAAATGGGTGGGTGAAAAACTTTTAGATTTGACAATGAATTGATCGGAATCACTGTTCAGCATGATTCACTTGCGGATTTGATTTAATTTACGTGTTTTGATTAAATTTCGTTCGAATGAGAAATGGAACCTTTTTTAATTTATGAAGTAATTAAATTGCCCATAATGGGAGTTGAGCCCAGGGTTGACAAGGCTTGAAGTTGAGGACCATAGTGAAAATGGTGTAGACCTGCAAGAAAAAATCAGATGCGTGCCAAGTCTCTTGGTTACGTGAACTCTGTTTGTTCTGAAAGGCTTTAGAAAGAAGAACGATTTTGTACCATGCGGTGTACAATTTTTGCATTGGTACTAGTGGCTGGAGTCACAAGGTGATTAAGCTGAAAATAAAGAGCCTAATTAATAGTTGCTGGCATCGTAGCAATCACATGACTAAAGAAGCTATTGTTAAGATAAGATGGGCAGCCCTCAGTAGAATCTTGTTCTACCCTTCTTTAGAGTTTTGTCTTGTCTCCTTGATTTCTCACCCACTTTGACAAGATGATATTTTGTTCTTCAAGAAGATGAAATTAACTGTAGTTGTTGGTGCGCTATTTTCTTTACTCAGTTGGAGATACCCTTTGTCTGGTAAATTTTATAGTTGTGGTAAGCCATATTTTGTTAGGATGATCATGATGGCATGCTAATTCCAAAGCTCATCTTATAAATCTTATCCTCAGGTATTGAATATTTTATGATCAACCATCAACTGGAACTTGGCTTCATAACAATATCTTGGGTTCTAGATTTAAATAGAAATAGTCTTTTCTTCTTTTTCTTGTGTGGGCGAGATAAGGGGAAAATAACAGGGATATAACACCTTTTGCGAATGACCTCACCCATATATAGGCTACATTGCACAACTCTAACCTAATATGTCTTTGGGCTGCTTGATGAATTGCATTTTCTGGATGTGCTAGATGCTCCAAATGCTTAGCCCAACATACCATAAATTGTAAGGTATTTGATGGGATTATGATTTAAGGGTATTGCTGTATTATTCCTTGTCATTCTTCAACAATAACATTAAGTTTCTCATAAATGAAGTAACTTGGCTTAGATGCATAGGGGCGACGTCATTTCAAAAGCCATAATATTTGATGAAAAAGTAGTAATCAGGTCTTGATCTTCTACTCCCTTGTGTCCATATGTCTATTCAGCTCCTCTTTCTCTCTTTCTTCTCCTTTTCCTTCTCTCTTTGAATCTGAGAGCAACTTACTACTAACTATCAAGTTATCTTCCCATCTCATCCTCAACCATTTGGCACCTATCTATAATTACAACCATTTTTAAACCTTGCATCATGTACGCTTTTGTTACTGTAGCACTTGATTGCTTCAAATTGGTAATTAGCATATTTCTAGATTATTCTCATGAACTAGAGATCTTTGGTTATCTATCCACAGAGTGACAAATATATATGACTTCAATGGAACTTCAGAACCTTCCTTCTGAAAGCTTAGACAACGTAAGTGTCAAAAGTACAGTAGATGGATTGGTGGCCAAGTGATCTTTCTTATTTTAAAATTATGAACATCAAGCAATGTCTAACTTTGATTTGAAAGCGAGGATCAATAAGAAAACAAAATCTTAGCAACGAGAAACAATTTCTGCTATGGCCTCTTGAAGACATTCTTGTTTGATGTAGTCAGTCAGAGTTGGGCCTTGCATGTCCATTGTAAATAGAAATTGTCTTTTCTAGATTTAAATAGAAATAGTCTTTTCTTCTTTTTCTTGCGTGGGCGAGATAAGGGGAAAATAACAGGGATATTACACCTTTTGTGAATGACCTCACCCAGATATATAGGCTACTTTGCACAACTCTAACCTAATATGTCTCTGGGCTGCTTAATGAATTGCATTTTCTGGATATGCTAGATGCTTCAAATGTTTAGCCAGCATACCATGAATTGTAAGGTATTTGATGGGATTAAGATTTAAGGGTATTGCTGTATTGTTCCTTGTCATTCTTCAACAATAACATTAAGTCTCTCATAAATAAAGTAACTTGGCTTAGAAGCATAGGGGCAAGGTCATTTCGAAAACCATAATATTTGATGAAAAAGTAGTAATCAGGTCTCTATCTTCTGTACCCTTGTCTTCATATGTCTATTCAACTCCTCTCTCTCTTTCTTCTCTTTCTCTCTTTCTTCTCCTTTTCCTTTTCTCTTTGAATCTGAGAGCAACTTACTACTAACCTTCAAGTTATTTTCCCATCTCATCCTTAACCATTTGGCAACTATCTATAATTACAGCCGTTTTTAAACCTTGCATCATGGATGTTTTTGTTAGTGTAGCACTTGATGGCTTCAAATTGGTGCTTGGCATATTTCTAGATTATACTCATGAACTAGAGATCTTTGGTTATCTATCCACAAAGAGACAAATATATATGACTTTAATGGAACTTCAGAACCCTCCTTCCAAACGCTTAGGGAACATGAGTATGTCAAAATTAAGTAGATGGATTGGTGGCTGAGGTGATCGTTCTTATGCTAAAATTACGAACATCAAGCAATGTCTATCTTTGATTTGAAAGGTGAGGATCAATAAGAAAACAAAATCTCAGTGTTAGTAAACGACAAACAATTTCTGCTATGGCCCCTTGAAGACGTTCTTGCTTGATGTAGTCAGTCGGGATCAGGTCTTGCGTGGACTATCACTTTGTTTATGTCCATTGTAGACTTGGTTCAGCTTTAATTTGGGTCAGTTTGTCAATTTGACTTTATTAGAGTTTTATTTGGTAAAGGTTTGTTTATGGCTTTTATTTTAACAATAGTTTTAGAGGGGATTTAAGAGTACACTTTTGGCTTCTGATATTTCATTTTGAAATGCCTTGATGAGAGGCATGTTTTGGATGCATTCGATCAACCAACTTGTTATGGTTTTTATGGGATGAAAGATTTGTGATGGGGTTAGAAGTATATTATCCATCTTTTTAGTAATAAGTTAGACTGCTTAGGTCTTAGGAGTCAAAAAACATGGATCTGCGATGATAAGACCATCTTCAAAAAGTCAGATTATTGATGAATAGAGTTATTAAGTATTTTGATGAATGCTTTTTATCTTCTCCCACCCTTTATCCATTCACTTTAACCTTATTTCACACTTTAACAAGGCTGCATTCTCATCATTTTGAAATATGGCATTCCTAGTTCACATCAATTTAGCATAGCACATGCTAAAATATATTGTTAATGTTGGTGGCATGAGAGGTATCTTCCTTCTCAGACCATTTTCTTTCTTTTTTGGATGATGCCATCTTTATGTATGTAGATTATCAGAATTTGAGAGGAAAGGTCTGAGAATTTTTTTAGTCCTCTCTATATTCTTATTTATAGGTAAATATAATTACAACTCATAATATGAGTAGGACCTCTAATACATGAAAAAAATATGTTTTCTAATTAGGTAATTGTAGAACTCCTAACACACAAACCAACATGACTCCTAATTAGGTAAGTTATCTAATCAAAGAGTTTAATATTTTCCTGCAGCTGGAGCATAAATATTAATCATGCCCGGCTTGTTACAAGGACTAGATAAAGACTTTTTAAACAAATTTTTTCTAAATAAAATACAAAAAATGAGAAACAAACAAATACTGAGTTGCTAATCTGATGCCACACAGCTGAATTATTTATTGTCGATGTTAGTTGCCAATCAAAACAATTATGCACGAAGATTACATAAAAAATTCTTTAGATATAGTTAGGATTTTATAGTTTTAAAACTTATTATGATGTTTTGAGAGATCCCCAAACTAGTAAAGATTGAGATTTTGAGAGATCCCCAAACTCAGTAAAGATTGAAATTTTTGAGAGTTCCTTAAATTCAGATATGAGAGGTTTTGAGAGATCCTCAAACTTAGTAGAAGTGGTGGTTTTAAGATATCCTCAAATTCAGTAAGACATTTGGGAGATCCTCGAACTCAATAAATGATGAGAAAACTTCTTGCAACAGTAACACCAATGAAGAAACTTGAAATAGTAGATGAATGACAAGGTAGTCAAATAGAAAAGATAGCCAACCAGTAGCAGTTACTTTGAACGTCAACAATCTACGTTGTAGACATTCAGATAGAATATAACAGAGGATCAGAAAAGTACATTAGATGCACAACAAAACATAACAATCACGACAGGATCTTAGAGAGCATAGCAGGGCCTCGACAAGACTTATCAGAGGCAAACAAGGAGTGTTGCAATGCTATCAAGAGAGAACAGAGGTAGCATAGGTTATAAAATAAGGCAACAATAATTGATGGCGAAAAGCAATAAAGGAGGTGACAATTAATGGCGAGTAGGGTTTTGGATCGTGGAGATGATTAGGGGTTTGAAATTTGAATGCAACTAATTTTTCTCTTTTTTAGATGAACAATAACAACTTGAATAGTACCTTGCGGTTACTGTTCATCATGAACAGTAGCACCGCGATTATTGTTCACGATGAACGTTACCCTTTTTTTGGTGGGGATAAGCAAAAAAAAGCTAGGGTTAGGGTTTGACTCTGATATCATATCAGAATTTGAGAGGAAATGACTTGAAATTTTTTTATGAGTCCTCTCTATATTATTATTTATAGGCAAATACAATTATAGCTTATAATTTGAGTATGACTCTTATGTAATTCTTATTTATAGGCAAATATACAACTTATAATTTGAATAGAACTCTTATTACATAAAGAAATGTGATTTCTAATTAGGTAACTTTGGACTCCTAATACATAAAGTCATACAACTCTTAATTAGATAAATATAGGACTCCTAAACATAAAGCAGTATGACCCTAATTATGTAATTAATCTAATCAATTGTGTTTAACACAGATAATCTCTATGTTGCTAACAATTGACCTTATGCTTGCTCTTTTTTCTTGCTTTATTAGATATTTGCCATCCTTTGCTATTGGAGGTGTTAAGGTTGGGAGCTAGAAATATGGGGGACTTAGTTAAAAGGATTTACTGTGCTCACAAGTGTTCACATAGTGTTGCCGAGGCCACCTTTTTATGCTTATATCATTTTTATTTGTATCTTTTGCATCAAAATCTTAAATCTTAGTTTCCTTGGCACGCTTGGATGCTCCTTAAATGACAGTTTCTGAATTTTCAATACTATGTTATAGGAGCAAGGAATTGTGCCAAAAGAGGAGTGGGAGGAATTCATGTGTTTGCTTAGAAAGCCACTGCCAGCTGCATTTAGAATCAATTCTAGGTAATTATGTTGTAAGTACATCTATAGTTCTGTGTAATATATATTTGTTCATAGAATCATTTCTATTAGTCGTGTCATGCAATATATACTTTGCACACTTTGTGGCATTATACTTTATCTATTAATGCTATGTTATTTTTCTTAATTTGCACACCAGCTAATTTCTCGTTGTTTTGATATAAGTCTTGTTTCTTATGATTTTCTGATTTTGGTATGCAGTTGGAAAACTATAAGGTTCAAAGAACTAGGTGGATACTGGAGGGTTAATTGCACCAAAATACCTTATACTTTTCATGTAATTGCACCAGAATTCCCCGTATATTTTTTAAGCACGGTGCTACCTCCAACTTTAACAACCTTGCAAATCCATACCTTCTGTGACGAAGACATTAAATTCGTACATCACGTGAGTTACATGTGATACATGTTGGACAATTTTGCCCCCCTTCTCTTCTTATTTCTATTTCTTGCCCTTTCAAACCCAACACCCACCAGGCCTTATGCTTTAATACGCTGAGGAAGAGAGAGTGGGAGGAGAGAGAAGAGAAAGAGGGCGGGAGGAGAGAGAAGGCGGGAGGAGGGGAAGAGGGCGGGAGGAGCAAGGCCAACTTCTTCTGGGTCATGGCTCTGCTGTCGGGGGCTATCAGCGCATGTGGGTGGTTCTGGTAGGTGTGCCGGTGATCGAACACGGTCACCGTGCACGTGTTGTTCTTGATATTGGTCAGGTGACCGGAGCTGATATTATCGATGATGTTAATGTACATGGTAGTGATTGGGTTGTAGAGGTATTGCTCCGACAGCATCCTTCTCCTGAGCCTCGGATGTCTCATCTTATACAACCCTGCAGCCATCACCGTTACCCTAAACGGAACCACATACAAAACCACCACGTCGACGAGGCAAAGACCCACAAACAACCTCTTCGCCCTCGGATCGCACTAGCTCAGCAGCCCATGCACCTTCTCCCCCTGCGTTGCCATGTCTCTTACCATGGCCCACACCCTTTCCCCCCTGCATTGCCACGTCTTCGACCACCGCCTGCACCCTCCCTGCCACCGTCCTCAGCCTGTCATACCTCATTCTTACCAACTCTAGCGACCTCGTTGTCGGTAACGTGTTAAGTTTGTCCAGGCTGGCCACCTCCGCCCATGACAACCTCACGTCCACCTCGTCGGCCCCCGAGGCCGTCCACAACCCAATCACCACCATGTGCATGAATACCGCAGGCAATATCAGCTCTGGGCACCTGACCAGTATCAAGAGGGAGAGGGCAATAGGGGGGGGAGAGGGAGAGAGAGAGAGAGAGAGGAGAGAGAGAGAGAGAAGGCATGAGGGGAGAGAGGGGTGAGAGAGAGGGTAGCACGTGAGAGAGAGAGGAGCCGTGAGCAGAGAGAGAGAGAGGAAGCTAGAGATGAGAGGGGAGGGAGGAGTGAGCAGAGAGAGGAGAAAGAGGGCGACAAAAGAGAGGGAGAGAGTAGGCGTGAGCAGAGAGAGGAGAGAGAGGGTGGCGAGGGAGTGAGGGAGGAGGCAACACGAGAGAGAGGGAGAGGCGGCGTGAGCAGAGAGAGATGAGAGAGGGGGAGAGAGGAGGCGTGAGCAGAGAGGGGGAATGAGAGAGAGAAAGAGAGAGAGAGAGAGAGAGGTGGGAGTGAAAGAGATGAGGCCACAGGAGAGGGGGAGGCGGGAGGAGAGAGAGGGTTGTTAATACTCCCAAAGGTATAATTGTCTTTGCACGTAAAATGTTAACGGCAGTTGGGTATTAAACTAAAAAAATTAGGAGGTATACTCATGGAATTAAAAATGTATGGGGTATTCTTTTGAAATTACATGAAAAGTACGTGGTTTTTTCATGCAATTAACTCGGATACTGGATAATATCATAAATTTCCACTTGCCATTAATGTTCGGAGATACTTTTCCCCAAATTATGAAAAGCTTATTGTTGTAATCTTGATTGGTCTTCATCTTTTTTAAGTGTTACATCTTTATTTCATTTTCTAGCTACTTATCTCAATGCCATCGAAATTTATAGAATTCATGTTCTTCATATTTGATTATATACAGTTACTCATCATCGTTCAAGCCGTTTCCTGTCAAGATGGGGTTATCTTGGTAGCATAATCTAAAGCTGAGAAGGATTCAGAAAAAGAATGACCAACGTTTATGACTGCATGTTGACATTAGCTTGCTATGAGCTAGTGCTAATTTTGTGTCTTTGCAAATATGAGACGAAGAGATTGCCATAAACCCAGGACTGTAGCAGGTTGATGGAAGACCTACCTTGTTAGTGACATAATAAGTTCAACGTAGAACCCGAGATGTACAATCTCCAAGACCTAAAAAAGAAGTCTAACAATAAGTTGGTCGTCTCATTCATCTCCAAGACATGATAGAAGCCAAAAGGCGAGACTGAATCACTTCTCATAAAACAATTAAATGACATTGTGTTCTCATTGATTCTTGTTGTGTCAGTGTCAGTGAGTAAAACAACTTATGAGCTGTGGTGTTGGGTTGATGACCAGTCATAGAATTCTTTTGCGATGTTCCCTTCACAAGCCCTTTGTTTGGTCGGTGGTTATTTTCTTAGATAGTTGGTAGCTGCTGGTCGAAATAGTCGAAGATTCTTAAAATTCCTTTGGCCCTTAAGCACCACGTTTCATGAGTTTAAGTTGATAATTTAGTTAATTGAAATTATTTATACTTTGAACATAAAATATTGGTATAATAATAAAAATGGTTTTAGCATATATGCCCTCATATTTGGTAAATTTATATATTGAGTCATTTCCAACTTCAAATGAAATGCTTCTAGTTAGCAGCATACTATTATAGTTGCTCTATATGGGTAACACGGGGTTACACTGCCACATGCTAATTCAGTTCACTATTTTAATTTCCGAACTTTTCACTTCCCTTGCGGTACACAGATTCTTGAGCATTGTCTTTCAGGTTATTCATTGGTTTTGTAACTTGATTTTGATATATATCACCAAATTAATAGTTAGATGTTGCATTTAGTGTCAGTTTCAGTTGACATCATTTAAATGCTAAATTTGGTTAGTTCGAATCTGTTTGCTGAAATTAATTTTAATCTATAACTTAAGCTATACATTGCTAGCGAAACTTTCTTCCAGTCACTGCAGTCCATGTGCATATGATTTTTTTCCCCCTTCTTTGTTTGCGTTTTTGGCCCTTATCTTGGGTATAAAGGCATCTAGCACATCTTTTTGCTATATTTTCCAGTTATTCTTTTTAAATTAACTTCTCACTATTAACCATATTGCTTTTCTCGTTATACCATCAAGTATTCAAGTGAGTATCAGTTATGTTATGATTCATCTAAATTACAGTGGCCAGTTTTTTCAAGACATCCGGTTGCAGTTGGAAAATGACTTCATGAAATCCCTGGAGGCTGAGGTAATCTCCCGTGCTACCTTTCTGTAACTGTTCCTTATATTTTTAAGCCAGTCTGTCCTTCACTTTTTGTTGTCCATATAACCTTCTGTTCTATTCCCCATTGCTAACAGGCCAATAATGAGAATGAAAGTGAAGCTATCAGACCTTTGCCTTGGTATCCAGACAATCTTGCTTGGCATTTGAATTTTTCCCGAATGCAGCTGCGGAAGAACCAAACACTTGAGAGGTAATTGGCCTTATCAATGATATGATGCAGTTTTCCTCTGTATTCCTCCTCTAAAATTTGAACAATGTTGATATATTTCTTCTAGAGCCTTCTCAAAATGGAGTTAAGGTCTATAACTGACACTATTTTGATGTGAAAAAGCTTAAACAATGATGATGATGAGAGTAATGAGGCGTCAAGCAGTGATAACAATCATTTTGTCTTTTCATTGCCTTTCCCTTTTTTATTCTCTTTAACTTTTTTACTTTCCCTCACTTTGCAACCAAATAGAATCTTAAACTATGTCAAGCTCTCTTGCTTCTCTTTTAATCCTTACTATTACATCCTCGATATGTAACTGAAACTTATTTTTGCTGACATGCCCGTGTTAGTATATTTAATGGCAGTTCTCTTAAAACTAATTATTGTGAGACAAGCTTTGCAGTTGTGCACCATTAGCTCACATTTCTCTTGTTTCTTAATTCCAGGTTCCATGAGTTCTTGAAGCAAGAGAATGAGGTTGGAAACATAACCAGACAGGAGGCAGTTAGCATGGTGGGCAGCTCCTTCATGTTTTATTCACGTCACACATGCGCGCGTGCGCGCAGAGAGAGAGAGAGAGAGAGAGAGAGAGAGAGAGAGAGAGAGAGAGAGAGACCCACCCACGCACGCGCACACTCAATTACATGCTCACATGTATAATTTTTGGTTTTCGTACATGAACTTTTTTGTATAACATAGTATATTTCTCACCCTTATTTTTATTATTTGATTGGCTACTATGCATGACATTTTCTTTGTCTACTTCTTGATTATGCTATTGCAGGTACCTCCATTGTTCTTGGATGTACTTCCACATCACCATGTACTTGACCGTAAGCTACTTCATTCAACATTTTTGCTTTGAGCAATTCTTTGTTATCGGGAATATCATTTTAGATGAGCTTATGTAATTCCTAGTTACCCTTGTTTGGGATTTCTATGGAAAGCAAGGTTTGTAACATTTTCTTCCTGTACCATCTAAGTTCTAAGCATTTTTTTAATTTATTGTCAATGTATGTTTGCATAATATTCTCAAAAGCATGACAATTTTGTTGTTATGAACACTCCAAATGTAAATAAAAATACACAATTTAACCTTACATTTTCTGTTATAAGTATTAAGCTTTGTTAGCTTTGCATAGATGCTTGTCAATAATTAAAGTGCATGTTTAGTTATGAAAAGTTAATTTATCTAACAATTGTTTAGTGTTAAGGACAACATTTTTGCTGTTCTTATTTCTTGCTGCGAAAATTCTTCTTACACAAGAATCAGCGCTCAAGCTTTTACCATAGCATGTTTTATTTGAGCATTTTTAGGTACTTCAGTCAATTAAAATGTAAAACTTTTCACCTAGATCGACTTATCTTTATATGTATATTGATCATTAGAAAGAAACACATTTGGTGAGGAAAATGTATTTCATCATATTACGACAACATCAAAGTAGTTTTTTTTTTTGCCAATGAAAAGTCATATAGTTTATGGTGTTCAAGTTTACTGACTTAATTTTAGGCAATGAAAGTCTCAATTGTATCAATTTGGGTTCACTTTAAGTTTTTGCGAGAGCATGGAGTTCGTATAATAAGCTGGCTTCTTTTTGACTTCTCTTTTAACCATATGGTGTTTGATCTATGCAGTGTGTGCAGCCCCAGGATCAAAAACTTTCCAGTTGCTTGAGATAATACACCAATCAAAGGAACCTGGACTACTTCCTGATGGACTGGTATTTATTTTATGAGGAATGAATGGATGGGTCCTGCCTTGGAAGTGTGGAAGAGCAATGCTCCCACAATTGGTCCATATGGGCTGATAAAGTCAGCCTTGTGTTGTTAGTTGCCGTACAATGTTAATTTAATTGTGTCAAGAAGTGCAATTGGTTGTCTGATTTATTAACCCATGTGGATCAACCGCAGGAACATTGCTCTCTGACATTGCCAAGCGAGGGAGCACTATCATTTCTCTTGTTTTACACAATACTCTGTCCAAATTATTTATTAACAATCATTTATTCCTGATTGAAACATGGGCTTCTAAATAGTTACATGCTGTTGTCTTATACTGTTCTTTTTGGCTTTTTAGGTGATAGCAAATGATGTTGATGTGCAGAGATGCAATCTTCTCATCCATCAAACTAAGAGAATGTGCAGTGCCAACTTGATAGTGACGAATCATGAGGCTCAACACTTTCCTAGTTGTTACGTAACGAAGGGATCTGTAGAGATGTCTAGAGAAGGGCACGGGGAGCTGGGAAAAAGTGTTTTGCAATTTGATCGTGTTTTATGTGACGTTCCATGCAGTGGTGATGGCACATTACGGAAGGCTCCTGATATCTGGCGTAAATGGTAAGCTCTTTATGGTAATTTGTCCTTGAAATCAATTATTTCGTTTCCTGATTGTTCATGATGGGCATGACTTTGGTGCAGGAATGCAGGAATGGGCAATGGTATCCACCGCCTCCAAGTAGAGATTGCTATGCGGGGTAACATTTTTAGAACCATGAGAAAAATGAGTCCTGTCATTATGCCTACTTTAAATGTAGATTCTATTTGGATATCAGTGTCACCATCTTTTACTACATTTGTAAGATGATGCATGTGCTGGCATTCTATACATAAATTAGGGTGTGAGACATTTAATTTCTGTTCGGTTTTTTATGACGTGGATCCTTGTAACACAAATGTCCTGCTAGTTGGATACTTTTTCAGGATCGCACCCCCCCCCCCCCCCCCCCCACACACACACACACACACACCCCACTCCCCCTCTCCGGTTGAATTCTTTATATGGTGCTACTCTAATTTCTTCCCTTCTTTCTCTGTATATACGCGCACGTTGTGTGAACCTATTTTCATTATATGTGAAACCTTTCCTCTTGGATTATTCAAATAGAAAACGAGTCCTATATTCAATGTAAAATACATTAAGTCCTCCCCATTTTTGGTACTTATATGAGTTCTTATTGTGAGACTGCACAACGAGCGCCTTCTTGTGAGACTGGTATCATGAGATACCTAAATCAATGATTGACACCATCCATCTTGATCTACATATCAACAAGTTTGTGTATAATAGTGGATCAAGTTATTCCAATATTGATGATTTTTAGGCAGCTGAAAAGCTATTCACTTTGGTAACTCTTGATGTATTGATTGGAAGGAGGATCTAAACTGTCCAAATATTTATACACATGCACCTTGTTGATATGTTGATCAAAGTGATAGAGCTATCTCAAGATAAGAATCTCCTTCCACCATTGTCTCAATTCCCTCCCTCCCTCCCTTGGGCAATCACTTCTTGGTTAGGATTTGGAGTCGATTACTTTCCATTCAAATTTGATGTCAGGCTAATTATATGGAAAGATCCACTCCGATAAAGTTGATTTTATATCCTTTAATGGGGCTAAAATGTAAAAAATAATTTTTAGAAGTTTTCTGTGCTCATGCATCAATAAATAGGCTCAAAATGGATGGCCAAAAGTATCATATTGTTTAAATCTGTGATCCGACCATTTGGTCATGATCTAAACATTTGAAAACTCTTACACAAATTTTTTTGTTAATTCTGAAACATTCTAAACTATTAAACTAAGCAACTCCTACTTAGACTGTCTATTTGTTACCCAGTTGTGCATAGGTAAAAGAAATCGAAAACACTTGCTTTCTTTTTTCTCAGGCACTCTAAATAATGTAGGTCAACATGAAAGGAGATCTTCAACTTGGTTTTTCCTAACATCGATATTGAATGGGAAGGATTTGCTTACAAATTCTACACAAAGGAGTCAAGTCTCTCTCTCTTCTCTCTCCCTCTCCTCTCTCTCTCTCTCTCTCTCTCTCTCTCTAACCGAACCATGTCTACTAATTTCTTGACATATGTTTTCCTGCTTGTGCAATTTTTTGCTTTTGGATCTTTAACATGATGCCCTCCTCCTTGATTGTACTTTTAGATTCATTAGCCAACTTCATATCTCTGCCAAGGTACTAAATAAGGAATTTGATGGGATATATGAAGCTTATCTTAGAGCTATCTATCACCATATTTAAGCTGTATAAAAAAAAGTCAAAATAAGCTTGCTAACTGACTAACTCAAACTACCCATGCTTTTGCAGTGTGCCTTGGACATCAAGTTCATGTTTCCATTCTGTTCAATATATTGCAAATAATTTTTGGTTTTTCTGTAACCTAGGTGAGTGCAAAGCTTAGATTGTTGTTGGAGTTGGATAGGCTTGATTATGTTAATGACTCCACTGATCTCTTATTAAAAACAGAGGTTTGGAGGAGAGGATATTTAACATAAATTGCCAATTAGTTTTGCTGGATCTGACATTTACTGGCACCTTAATCAGTAATCTAGTTATAGCATTTGATAGAACAAACTGTTCTTAATTTTGATTATTTGTCAACCACCACCCCCCCCCCCCCCCCCCCCCCGTTTTCTTTCTTTCTTTCTTTCCCGACTTGAGGCTAAACTAGTTGCATCTTTTGCATTCTCAATTCACCTTGCAGTGACTAAATAGAATTAAACTTGATGATCATGAGCGTAATGATGTTCATGTCATTTATTGTGGTTTTTATATTCTCAATGTTTAATGCTAGGAGAGATGAGATTTAGAATGACCCCAATATTTTTACTGTTTGTTGCAGGCATAGCATTGCTTAAAGTGGGTGGTAGAATGGTTTACTCGACCTGCTCAATGAATCCAGTAGAAAATGAAGCTGTTGTAGCCGAGGTCTGTGATTTACTGAAAAAAATGTCTTATTAGGCATATCAAATTAGTTATTATATATAAAATTATTTTATACATGTTAGTTCTCTATGTATAATACTTTCCATGTATGTTCCGATGCTTTTTCTTTCTCCATTTTATTTTTTTTATCAGACAGACTATTATGTATGGTTACGAATTTTCGAGTTGGAGGGACTGACTTTGCCTTAGATGCATTGAGAAAGTTTTGCCTATATGATAAAACAAGGTAATATGGGATAATTAAGGATGATGAGAAAGAATTTCAGTATTCAAACCGGCATTAACCAGTAGGTACAACCACCTTTTTGATTGGTAGGTTGTATGATGGCTATATGGAACCTTTTACGTCTTCATGATGGCACACAGGACTCCAGTGGCCACAACCGTCTTTTTGATTGATACTGTGCTCGGGTTTCTTGGCCCAGTATCCTGCACCTTGTGTTCATGGTATCTACATTCAACGTGCCCCGGAGATGCAGTCGAAGCACGCCCATAGTGTGCCTCATTCACAACGCAATTTACTTCTTGAAACAATCTATGCTTGAGACACAATCTACGCCTTACATTTTTCTATTTCTGAGACCAACAACAGGTTGTATTCTGACGAAATGCTCTTGATTTTGTTGAGGGATGGAAAGCTCGTTCAATCACAATTCGAGGAGGCAGTATCTCCTAACGAGATTGTTTTAATTTTATCTTGGTCCATGATGGCCTTTTTGTTAAATTGTTTTCCTTTCTTCGGTGAAAGAGCACCTGACCAGTAGATGATAGGTTTGAAGTGACTTCACATTTCTCTCACAACTGAATGCATACTGTCATATTTTTTTCATGAATATTCTACTCTAGTATTCACGGGACATTGGAGAGATGACATGAAACGTCACAATACTTGCTAGTGTCAAATATTAGGTAGGGTTTGAATTTCTCTCGCTTTCTCACATCTAACCTGTCTTTCATTCACCAAATTTATATTTAAGTAACTTTTTTCTTTTTTTCTTTTTAACTTACACATTTTATAGATCCCTTCATGCATAGACGAGTTATATCTTTCTATTTATAGACATTTTAGTTTTTTAAGATGAACATTTACTGCTAGCAGTTACCAATTTGTATGGGCATAATAGAGCTGGTTTTTTCCTTGCCTGTTACCAATTTGTATGGGCATAATAGAGCTGGTTTTTTCCTTGCCTGTTTTTGTTTATCTTTTCAAGCTTTCTTCCTTGTGTATTACCTTATCTCCGATAATTTACCATGAATGCAGCTCAATAGATGTTAGCCATCATGTTAGATTACTGATGTTGGGACCCATAATAAGTTAAGAATCTTCTTTTGCTGCTTATTGAATTTTGTAGTTTGTTCTTATTGAATTACTAAGTCAGAGATTGTGTAGAAGTCATTGATAGTTCCAGACCTGATTGAAAATCTTAGTTTCCCATATTCTATCAGCCTATCATTAATGCAGTAACTACCCTCCTCTTTTTATGCTTAGTGCTCTTGATTGATTTGTGTTTCCATTTCTTTCTACTATAGTGTCTTCTGCTCTTGTTGTTTCTCAGTAGATTACATTTATAGTCTGGTCTTTTGCGTATGCTATTTCTCCTTATCTACATTTATAACCTTGTCCTGTGCTCCATCCTTATCTAGGTTCTTCGGAGAAGTAAGGGGTCGGTAGAGCTTCTTGATGTCTCAAGTGAACTTCCTGAGTTGGTCCGTCGTCAGGGTCTCAGGACATGGAAGGTCAGTTTCTGTTGTGGTACATTCTTGCTGTGGATATGTTATTGCTATAAGCCACCACGGCTAATCTAAATAGTAAAGCTACCAGGGTGTTTTGATAAGTAGTTCTATACTTGGAGAGCAAAGAAGGCTTGGCCATAATATAATATGAGATTTGTTAAGACTTGGTATTGAAATAAAATGACACAAAAGATTTGAAGGTCATATATGCAACCTAATAGACTAATAAAGCATTGGAATTGTATCGATAGACACATATAGTGATGTAAATATAGTTTGCTTAAATATTTAAGTGTTTCAGTCATGGCTTGTATTGCCTAAAATTTAGCATTTTAATGATCTGGTTCTCAGGTTCGTGACAGAGGTCTTTGGTTAGCTTCTTACAAAGATGTCCCCAAATATAGGAGGAGTGCTATTTTTCCAAGTATGTTTCCTTCTGATGAAAGCTATAACAATGAGGAGGCATCATGTGATGGTGCACAGGACGATTTTATGGCACTTGATAAGGATGTTGAGGGAGAAAATATTTCTGGCTACACTGCTCATCCTTCTAGTGACAGAAAACATGAAATCAACAGTAAAAACTTGGAAAACAATGGATTTCCAGCTGGCGATGACAACAAAGCTGCAGGTCAAATGGAAGAAGTTTTTAATGGAAGTGCTTCTGTGGAGGGTGTCAAGGGTGACTCCAAAGTCGAAGTTTCACTATATCCACTTGAACGTTGCATGAGGATACTTCCTCATGATCAAAACACTGGAGCATTTTTCATTGCTGTGCTTCAGAAGGTTTTTCCTCTGCAGGGTAATTCATTTTCTCTGTTTTGCAAAATTATCAGAGACTGTGTTTGTTATTGATTAATTGTATTTCTACTTCTCAGCGGAAAACAAAAGCCGTTCAAGTATACAAAAAATTCCAGCAAACATGACGGAGAACGTTAAGGATGAACAGCAGTCAGAAACTCTATCCGAAGATGTTCCTTTTGGTCAACAACCTGTTATCTCTGAAGGAGCTTCTGATGTCAATTTAATAGATGAGTCACCATTGGCAACATCAACCAAAGATGGTTTAGCATTAGGCTCTAGAGATGCTGGAGCAGGAGATAATGAGGAAAGGATGTGGATGAATGTGACAATGGGGTGAAGGGCCGTGCAGGAGTAAAAGAACTAGAGGGAGGTCTCAAAGTCAAGGCAAGTGGAAAGGAGTTGATCCTGTTGTATTTTTTAAAGATGAAGCAACTATCAACAGTATACGATCTTTCTATGGAATTAGTGAATCATTTGCCTTAGATGGACACCTTGTGACCAGAAGTGATGATGCTAATCATGTCAAGAGGATTTACTATATATCAAAGTCGGTTCATGATACCCTCCAACTAAATCTCCAAGCTGGGCAGCGGCTCAAGATAACTTCCCTTGGTTTGAAGGTTTTTGTAAGTATCCTGTTCTTACATAGAATAATTACATATTCCAACTTCAGCCATTATTTTCCTTCCGAAAAAAAAAAAAAAAAAAAAATCCCTTCAGCCGTTATTTGGACGGTTTCAACTGACAATCAATTTCTTTTTGAACTGAAATTTACTGTTATTGTGTCTATATGTTAGATCTAGTCTTATTATAGATATGCCTCAACCTTACCAGTTATAACATTTTATTATCTAATAATGTTATGCAGTCATAAAATGAAATGTTAGGGAAGTAATCACTTCTGTCTACTTAGAGGTTGTTATAACTAAAGTCAAATGTTATATTATAAACTTTTTAAAGACTCACGGGTCTTCCATGGAAACATCTCTTAGCTAACCCTTCCTCACAATGCGGCATAGCTTACAAACTTTGATTATATTTCAAATGGACTTCTGGGGAAAATCCTTGCCTGAAAAACTGGCCCTTAGATTAATTTTGTCCAACATCTCTGTGTGACTTTATGAACGTCTCCTTTTAAAAGGTTTCAGAAACTAGGTAGCTTTGCCTAGGCATGGGCGCCATCAAGGTGTTAAAGCATGCAGGTGCAATGCAAAGCAGTGTAGGGGCCTCCAAGCAGGTTTAGGCTGCTCACTGTGTTTAAATAGCATATACATACTAATATACTGTTCATTATCATGTTTCACCCGTTGATACACACGTAAACATGTATACATATTTAGTTCATTTACTATTAAGCCATTTGAACATTAGGCATACTTCCATTATCTTTTTTAGTACAATATTCATAAGTGAGAATCATATATTGTTAAATTGTTAACTCATTTGCAGTATTCATATAAGGGTGCCTGATTGCAACTGTAGAGAAATAGAAAATCCTAAAAGATGATTGTCGTAGATAAAGAGAGTTACAAGATATATATAGAAAACAAGGAGGGAAAATGGGTAAATATAGGTAATAACCCAATAACCCAAATACTAATAACTTAACTTAACACTCCCCCTCAGCTGGAGCATAGACATCTAACATGCCCAGCTTGTTACAAAGATTAGAATACGCCTGAGGTGAGGCAGCTTTGCTAAGTAAATCAGCTAACTATTTCGAAGATGGTGTGAACTGGAACATAAACTACCTTCTTGGTCCAAGCATCTCTGATAAAGTGACAGTCAATCTCAATGTGTTTGGTCCTTCTATGAAACACTGGATTCTGGGACAATATAGATGGCAGACTGATTATCACAATGCATAAGCATTGGTCCAGCCTGTCTGAAATCAAGCTCCATCAGTAAATTTTTTAACCACACCATCTCGCATGCTGTATGAGCCATAGCTCTATACTCAGCTTCAGCACTTGAGCGAGGCACAATATCTTACTTCTTGTTCATCCAAGTTACTAGATTTCCTCCAATAAAGGTGCAATAACAAGTAGTAGACTTCTTATCCCCTCGATCACTAGCATATCCTGAATCAGAGTATCCAGATATGTGTACATGTCCATGTTTTCTAACCCCTTTCCTGTACAACTCTCGATGTAAGCTAGAATCTTCATCACAGCTAACCAATGGGTCTCTTTGGGTTGTTGCATGATTCTACTCAGAACTCTTACAATAAAAGTTATATCTGGCCTAGTCACCGTAAGATAGATCAGCTTCCCAATCAATCTCTTATATCTTCTTGGATCATCAAGTATATGACTGTCATCAAATCATAAATCCATATTGGCTTCCATTTGTGTATTAACAGGCTTGCATCCTAAAAATCATGTTTTTTCCAGAAGGTCCAGAGCATACTATCGCTGAGAAAGAAGTACACTGTATTTTTTATGTACAACTTCAATTCCTAGAAAGTATTTTGGACGTTCTATATCTTTGATCATAAAAAGACACTTGCGATACATCTTAGTCTCCCCTATTCCAGCTGAGTCACTACCAGTCAGCAAAATGTCATCAACATAAACAGTCAGAACTACAATGCCAAACCTTGTGCGCCGAACGAAGATAGAGTGATTTGAATGACACCGACGAAAGTCAATACCAGAAATGGTAAGACTGAACTTCTCAAACCACGCTTTTAGACTCTGCTTGAGTTCATATATAATTTTCTTTAGACGACAGACTTTAGTCTCTCTCTGAGCAACATAACCTGGAGGTTGCTTCATATAAACTTCCTCCTGAAGATCCCCATATAAGAAGGCATTTTTGACATCCATCGGAACAATGGCAATAACAAGTTAATGATAATAAAGAACAAAATCCTGATATAGTTCATCCTGACAACTGGAGAAAACGTCTCAAAATAGTCGATGCCATATGCCTGAGTATAAATAACAAGCACTTAACACAACATCAAACCATAAGTATTTCGGAGTACTCATATGGATTATTAAGGTTCTAGTAACATCTAGAATATATCTATGTTTTCTTTCAGCAACTCCATTTTGTTGGGATGTATGAGGACAAGAAGTCTGATGAATAATTCTATTTTTAAAACAAAAATTAGAGACATCCTTTTTTACTTACTCCAAGACATTGTCAGTACGAAGCACACGAATGGAAGTAGAAAACTGATTTTTTATTTCATTAAAGAAATACTCAATTACACTGGACACTTTTGACCTCTCTTTTAGGAGATACAACCACGTCATGCGAGAAAAGTCATCAACAAAGAGTAAAAAATATCTAAAACCCTTAATAGAGGGCACACAATTAGGACCCCAAACATCAGAGTTGACCAACTCAAAAGCAGAACTATTACGACTATTGACTCGACTCTGAAAGCTAGCAAAATGATGCTTACCTAACTCACAAGACTCACAACCTAAAGAAGAGAAAGAGGACTCAACAGGAATAACAAGCCGCATTTTTTGTATCGAAGGATGACCAAAGCGCCATTGCCACAGTAAAATCGAATCAGGCTGACCTGCAACCAAGCCTCTAGGGGTCACTTGATCGTCCAAATAGTATATGCCTCCTCGCTCATGCCTCGAACCAATCCGCCTTCCAGTTGACAGGCTCTGAAACACACAATGAGAAGGAAAAAATATTATTTTGCAGTTATTTTATTAGTAAGCTGACTGATAGATAAGAGACTAATAGGAAATCATGAAATATAAAGGACATCAGTAAGGGTCAAAGATGGAGTAGCCTGAACTTTCCCATTGCCTAGTACGTGTGAATGGGTACCATCAGCAATTTAACAGAGGGTGGGCAGTGGATATGTTTAAGCAAACAAACTTTTGTGTAATACCTGTCATGTGGGATGAGGCTCCAGAGTCTAATATTTAGGGCTTTTGAGGAGAGGCAGTATACGTGTGCATACTTATCGCAGATGCATGAGTTGCTGAAAGATTGTTCTGAGTGAACTCTAACTGTCAAAGTTGATCATACTTCTCCTGTGTCAGTACAATAGTGAAAAATCCAAGAAGAGTGGAGGAAGTGGATGAATAGTCCTGAGAAGTGCTACGCGGAGCAAAAGAATCAGACTCAGATAGCTGTGCCCACTCAGAGCGATCAAATTTTTCCCAACACTTCTCAGAGATGTGATTACTGCATTCACAGTGCCTGCATTGTCGGGGTCCTTTCTTAGAGGCACTCTGTCTGCCTCCATACGAGCCATGTCCACCTCCAACAAATCAATGTTCCCGTCCTCCAAAATCACGACCATGACCACAACCTCTGTCACGTCCAGAAATCATGACAGACTGCTCAATGGATGGTGCAGAGGAAATATCAGCTCCAGTAGATACTCACATAACTCTCGAGAAGGTGGCAATTAACGTGAGAATACTATCTCCTCGCAGAATCTGACTCCGCACCTGGAATCGTAGTGAAGGGCTCAAGCCAGATAGAAACTTTGACATGCGAAATCCTAACGATACCCCCTCAGTGTTGCTGCATCAATAACAACAACTTGATGCATCTCTAACTCATCAATAAGACCTTTGAGTTTACCATAGAACTCAGGCACAGATCTGTCTCCCTGTTAGAGCTCAAACATGCGCTCATAGATCTCAAACACCCTCGAGGGATTCTTCTTATTGTCATACATCACTTTAGTGTATCACACATGTCCTTGCAGTAGTCTAGAACATGACACTACCACTAATCTTCTCCTCCAGACTATTGAGAAGCCATGTTATTACAGAATAATCTCCAGTAAGTTAGGTCATATAAGTAGAATCTGAAGTAGCAGGTGGGATTTTGAAGGAGGTGAGCAATTTGTTTTGAGCGCCAATGAATATACGAAACACGCACAAACAAGTAGTTGGATCCATTCAACTTTATCATAGTCCCTAACATAGTCTCAGGAATAGAAGTCTCAACCATCAGAGAGGAGATCATAATGGAGGAGGAACTTGTGGTCTCAGACATAGTAGCCAGTAGATAGATCACCAGAAATCAGAAGTAGTAGCAGGAAATAGCCAGTAAGTAAGAGAGCCAAGCAACTTAGTTACCAGATAGAGGCATAGAGAGCTAGAATTGCATCAAGAAAATAATATCTCAGCCTGAAATAGCCAGATCAGATGTAAAAATCTGATTTTAAGCAGTAAACTGATCAGATCTTACTAAAGAAGTCATATAGAGCATCCAAAAAGCCGGATTAGATGTAAAAATCTGATTTTTAAGCAGCTAATAGATCAGATCTCACCAGATAAGTTTTGTAGAGCATCAACAAAGCCAGATCACATTAAAAAAATCTGATTTTTGATGACATACGACACTTGAGGGAGATAGCGGTACCTTTTGGAGATGAAGAGGGAGGGGCGGCACTTGATGGAGGTGGTGTGGCGGCAAGGAGGGTGATGTTTAGGATAAGGAGAGTTTGGAGAAGGTGGTGGATTTTTTTTTTTTTTTAGGGTTAGGGTTTCCCTTGGCTCTGATACATGTAGAGAAATAGAAACCCTTAAAAGATGATTGTCATAAATAAAAGAGAGTTATAAGATATATATAGAAGACAAGGAGGTTACAAAGAGAGTTATAAGATATATATATATATATAGAAGACAAGGAGGTTAAATGGGTAAATATGGGTAATAACCCAATAATCCAATAACCCAAATACTAATAACTTAACAACAACTGCATTTTTTCCCAATATTTTCTTTTATGATTTATTTGGGCATTTGTTTCTTTTTCTTTCACAATTTTTCTTCACAATGCAATGGGCTTGTTTAGAAAGGTTTATTTGAAAACAAAAAGGGTTTACCTAATTTGCAATCTGCTTTAGAGCATCCCACAAGGGTTATGTGATTCTGATTAGGTAATCATACCCCATTTTGGGAACAGCTGCATTCTATTTTTCCTTTTTCATACCTTTTAGAATATAAAAAATATTACTCTCACCACACAACTTAGAGTTTTGGTGTAGTGGAAGGTACTTTAATGGTATATCAAAGCAACCCTTTTTTAGTCGTAACCTTGGTTACGACTTGCCTCATTCAACCACCTGAATATATGATCACTCCACTCATTTCCTTTTCACTCCTCTTTTCTCGTCCCAATTCTTCCTCAGAAGGGCAAAAATCTTGCCAATGCGCCATAGGTTGTCACCCTTCCAATCCCTTCTCAACCTCTCTGAGCTCACGGACTGTAACAAGAAGAGACAGATTCCATGGACCTGGATTGTAAGGCTCCTGAGATGTGCACTCAAGCGACAAACACAAGTCTGCAAAGAAAAAGAAGGAAAGAAGATATATATACACGCGCGCGGCGCGCGCACAAAGACAAATCAGTGAGTAGTGGTGTAAAGGATGTTCGACAGTGTGCTCCAATTGGTGCCATTTTCCAATAATTTTAATTTATTGCATGCTATCATTTGCATAAGAAAGAGCAGGAGAGAGTTAGGCTGCGAATGAATAAGGATTAATTATTCATACAGCTTGAACTTTTCTGTGGAATGCACATTTTCATTCAATTTATTTCAAACTGAAGAGATTATTTACTCAAGTACTGTTTCCTAACACTAAAACAGCGATAGACTTTTAACTGTTGATAATAGGTGATTATAACATGCACCTGGCCTTACGTAGCTGCGATAAATGAGAGAAGTCACTTTTATTTTGAACAATTAATATAAATTAGTATTTATATGAACAACAGTGAGATTTTGTTTTTTTGTGCAATTGTGTCAGTTGTCGAATTTTTATCACAACTTCTTTCTGTGATCACATCACTGTCATCACCAAAGTCTTCTACAAAAGTAGGATTCCTAAAGGAGTACAAGTTTTTGTCGAGAAGGTTGCAAGATTTGGCAACATTTCTGCAACTGTCAACCCAATTTCAATTTCTAAGTTGGTCTCGTATTCTGAAAGTAGCAGAGCGTCTTGCCATGACACCTAGTACAGTTGGCGAGTAGGGAAAAACTAGGGAAAACTACTTGTGTGCACTCACACAACTGAGGTGTTGCCCTTGTTGCCCTCAGAATTTTCCTCGTGTAATAAGAGGCTGTAAATGCTAATATTTGAGGCATGAATTTATCTCTTTTTTAGGCATGAATCGTGATATGAGCCACAGGCAATTTTGGTAGTCAAAATTTTAGTTATTCTTTGAACTTGTAGTTCGGTTGGTCCTTTTGAAAGCAGGTTACTTTGTGAAGGAGGTAAATTACTAAAGTGTGCTCTATTTTCATTCCCCATTGCTTTTTTTATACATTTGAAGGGCTTGAACATATTGCAAACAAGCTTAATTGGACTTGGAATCTTAATTGCAGGAGAAAATTGTCTTTTTTTTTCCCTTGCTTTTCTTTTCAAAGCATATTTTGCTTGGATTGTTGTAAACGGTTTCCTTCATGTGATCTATTCAGGAGCGACAAGGGTCCAAGGACGGGTCATCACCATGTCTATTCCGGTTATCCTCCGAGGGATTACCCCTGCTGCTTCCGTACATTAGCAAACAGATTCTCTGTGCATCTTAGTTGACTTCCAGCATCTACTACAGTACCGAACCATTAAGTTTGCTGATTTTGTTGATGCCTACTTTGGTAAGAAGGCTTCAGAGCTGATGCTAGGTTGCTGTGTGGTAGTTCTGGGTGAAGGTATGATACTCATATAATAAGATGTATGAGTTGGGGACAATTTCACTCTGTTTCAACTAACAAGGGTCATCTGATGGTTTCAGGAGAACAATCTGCGGACACGATTGGAATGGATGCCTCAACGATTGCCATTGTTTGCTGGAAGGAAGGACTAGTTTGTGCATTATGGTTTCCCAACTGGATGGCCAGGAACTGCTTGAAAGGCTTTCGGCACGCTTTGGGTGTGAAAAAACATCTGTTCGTGATGAAGAAAAGAATGGAAATTTGGTGATTGATGCAGTAGAGAATCCAGGAGACCAGGAACTTGGCGAGTCGAATGATGGTCAGGAACTAGGTGATTCTGTAGCTGCTAACCAGGAAACTGTTATCAACTGAATCAAATAAAGTCGAGGAACTGAGAGGCAGTCAGAGAAATTTGATACTTGGGCCGGTGTAATATTAGAGCTTTGTTTTTTTTAATTGAGATATTTTATTTAATTTGTGCCAGTGATAGAGATACAGATTAATTTCAATATTTCAATAACGGTGT